>MCFG01000511.1:0-39364 GCA_002104895.1 Anaeromyces robustus | reverse complement strand
ACCGCATCTACCCCAAGCACAAGTGGTTTTCTCCTTCACGGGTTTTACACTGTGGCAAGGTAGTGCACAGGTATAGTATTTGAGGCGTAGCTACTCACGCCTCATTAAATAATATAAGTATATGAGTAGATCTTTAAGTCTAATAATGTGGGGTGCGGCTCTAAATTATTGGGCGGTTTCCTTGGTGACTACTATTCATATGTGGGGCTTGTAGACTGGACCCGTTATTAAGTTAGCGTTAGGGTTTAAGTACAAATGTAAAATATATGAATATACCAAGGGCGTCGACGCCGAAAAGGTAAGGCAGGGAATTTAATTCCGATACATTCATGTGAAAAATCACATGATAAGTCTATAAAAAAAAAAAAAAAATAAAGTATTATAAAATATTTGATATTGATAAAATAATTATTTACACAAAAATAAAAAATACTAAGTAAAAGATTAGGGTTTAAACAAGTCAGAAAATAAATTAATGATGGTTAGAATTTTTAATATAAAAAATAATCAATTTAGGCAGTGAATTAATTAATAATTATTATTTAAAATATTTAATTTTTTAAAAATGTTTTATTAGAAAAATCAACACAAAATTATTCAATATGTTAAGACATTAATATCTTTTCTATTGCCTCACTTTTTCTTTTCATTAAATATATCCAACTTTTATGAGTATATTCATCTATGAAAGTTATGATATACCTCATACTATTATATGAGTCATTAATAGGACCAATAATATCTGAATGGATAATTCTAAATTATCCATTGCCTTTGGAGTTGGTTTATTATGAGGTTTCCTTTTCATTTTCTTTTCCTTTAAAGTTCATCTTCTGTGGAGTATTTCCTTGTTGCATTTCAGTGTTCTCTAAAGTGCCAAACAGAGCTTCAGTTTTACTTATACTCAATCTAGTTGAAGCTTTACGCAGTCTATAATCTATTAAAGCTGAAACTCTAGCGGATTCTGGTAGGCTTCCTTCTTGAAGATAAGAATTTATATGACTAACATAGGAATCAAAACTTCATGAATGTTTAAAGTACTTCCTATCGTTAATGATCTGATGATAGAGATTTAATTTAGAGTCTCCAAAATCTGTTGAATAATTATAGGACGAAATATTTACGTAATTCTCGACTTCACTGATACAGAGAATTTAATTTTTATTAAAGAAAAATTCTCAAACTATAGTTTCCCTGTACCATTATTGTTAATTACTTACAAGTAATTAAATATTCCTTAAAATTATTGTTTAAAATAATTAAATCTTTTATTAATATAATTCTGTTCACACTGAAAAAGAGCTATATTTTATCAGAACGTTGGAATGAACATTAATGTGTTCAAAACCTGGTTCAAGTGGAGAATAGCGATGATAGAGCATGAACATGCGATAGAACAGATTAATAAGGAGCCTGGCAATATAAGCTATCAATTTTTAAAAATATATTAAATTTTTATTATAATTAACTTTTTATATTAAATGTATAAATCTTAATATACGTAATATAATATTATTTTAAATAATTAATGATAATATAAAATAAAACGATATATGTTATACAAAAACCTATAAAAATAAAGGAATGATATTTCTAAAAAACTGAAATAGTTAAAAAAAATTTAGATTTTTCCAATTAATTCATAAATTTATTTAAAAAATTAGCAACTATATAAATATTAGTCATAGGATTCATCAGGACAAGTGAAAATATGAATTAAAACATTTTGAAAATTTTCTAAAAAGGAGATAATATTTTTAGGTTTGAATCGGTTCCAAAAATATAAATATTAATGTTGTATGAGATTCTTTTTCATTTTATAAATAAATTTATATTATGCAGTAACACAATAACTTTTTGAAATATTTTAATCTTACTGATATTTATATATAAAAAAAAAAAAAATACTGAAATATTTAATTTTAGAATCTTTTTTAAATTAACAATTAAATAAGGAATAAAAGAACTACCATATTATAAAATTAAAAATTATAATTAACCTATACTAATTACAGATAATTCTGAGTGCTAAAAAATAACAGAATGGGTTGTGAATTGAGTTAATTACAACTAAACATCTATAAAAAATATATTTTGCTTTTGGTATTTTTTATAATAATAAATTATAATATACAGATATAAATAATAATAATATGTTACTTGATAATTTAACAAATTGTACTAATGTACAAATTTATATTCATTATGTAAATACAATTTTAAAAAGATGTAAAAAATATCCTAAATTTAAATCATATATCTATTTATTATAACATTTTTTATATAATTATATAATAATGTATAATTTATTTTGTATTTCTCTGTTAACTATGCTAGTTATATTCACTTTGTATTAATAAATTAAATAATAATAATAATAATTATAATAATAATAAAAGAAAAAGAAAAATAAAGTAATAAAAACAATGATATAATACAATCATATTTAGAAATATATAATAATTTATTAATTGATATCTTACTTAAATTTTATATTTTAGTATATATTTCTTGTATAAAAAAAAATATAAGAATTGCATAATTTATTATCTTATCTTAATTTTTAAATCTTAGTATATGCTTTTTTTTTAATATGAAATTTATAACGTCTAAATATTATTAAGTTTTGTATTTTAATTTATAAAAACATAACAAGAGGTATATATTATAAAAATTTACTGTTTAATTATTAAATTACTAAATTCAATATGGCTTTTTTCTTCTGACATCTACATTACGATCCTTCCATGTCGATTTACGAAGTTTTACTGGTCTATTACCAATATATTTACCTAAAAGGAGATATTATTATATATAGGATTATTTAATTAATAAAAATTTAACTATTCAAAAAACTTATATAATCATATATAATCATAATAAACATGGTAATAATGGTTAAATTACAATAACAATAAAAATAAATAAAAAAAAAATTATTTATAAAAAATTTTTACATTTAATTGATAAATAAATATATAAAAATATATTAATAATACCATTCATTTCCTTCATTGCTTTAACAAAATCATTTGGATCTTTAAAACTTACAAAGCCATATCCTTTTGTTTTCTGAGAACGCTTGTCACGAACAACATGTGCTTTAAGAAAAGATTTATATTTTTGAAAAGCTTTTCCTAATAAATCATCAGTTACTTCATTACCTAAATCTCCACAAAAGATTCTAAAATCATCTGTTATTAAGCAAATTAAATAATTAATTGAAATCATTAATATATATTTATATATTCATTTTTCATTAATAAATATATTCCATTATACATTATTATAAAAATTATGATAATAAATTAATGAAAAAAGAAATAATAAATTACAATAATAAATTATAACAATAAAATATAATAATAATAATTTTTTTTTTTATTAAATGTATTATAATTACTTGGATCCCAAGTTAATAATGAATCATCTTCCCAAGTTTGTCCACCAGCAGATCTTATAACTGTCTTTTTTTTTGTTTTTTTTTCTGCATGACTAACTTTTGCTGTTGGTCGTACTGATGGATCAGATGAAGTTTTTGCTGTAATTGTAGCAGAAGAGTATGAAGTTTTAATTGGATAAGTTATTGTTGCTGGAGATATGGTAGTTGGTCTTGCTTTAATTGTAGAATCTGTTACTAATGGAGGTCTAACTGTTGTTGGTCTTACTACAGCTGGGCGAGCTAGAACTGTTGAAGAAGATGCATAATAAGTAGACTGTACCGTAGGTACTGTAGGTACTGTTGGTACAGAAGGTGTAATTGGATAGTTATATGATGGAACATTATAAGGATTTGGAGGAATTGGTGTTGTTCCTACTGTAGGAAGAGTGGAATATTGTGGTGTATAATATTGATTATAATATGAATTTTGTGATGTGGTGGTATCTTTTGATATAGTTTTTGGTCTATAATAAGACATATTTATATATAATTTTAATATACTTTAATAAACTATATTCTTTTTATTTCATTATAATTCGTAAAATATATCAAAAAAAAATTTTTTTTATATTAATTAATTTTTCTAGTAAAATATACAATAAATTAATTTTTTTTTTCATATTTACAATATGTATTAAAATGTATACATAAATAAACTAATTTAGTATGGATTATATGAATTATTACATGAATTATGATTTTTCTATACTGAAAAATTAAAAAAAAAAAAAAAAGAAGAAACTAAAAAAAAAAAAAAAAAAAAAAAAAAAAAAAAACAGATAAAAAAAAGAATTAAACAAGTTAGTAATTAAATAAAATTCAAAAAAATATATATATATATATAATATTTTAATATAAAAAATATAAAAATCATGGGTCAAAATCAATCAGTTTTAGAGGATTTAGAAAAAAATACAAATTGTAATTATTAAATTTTATTTATATAGAATATAACACCAATTTAACAATCAAGATTTCGGATTAAATTTTATATTTATTTATTTATTAATTTTTGTTTTAACGAATTTTAAAATATTTAATTTTTTTTTTTACTTTAATATATTTAATTGTAAAATAATAAATAAAATATTATATCTAAAAAAACATTAAAATTGAACAAAAAAATAGTTACAGCTGAAGAAATTCGTCGTATATATAAACGTTTTGTCAAGCTTGATAAAGATGGAAATGGTACTATTGACAAAGATGAATTTCTTATGTTACCACAATTATCATCTAATCCTTTAGCACATCGTTTAATTGATATTCTTGATGAAGATGGTGGTGGTGATGTTGATTTTGTTGAATTTATTAAAGGATTGTCAGCTTTTAGTGAAAAGGGGAATGAAGAAGAAAAATTAAAATGTATAGATTGAAAATATCAATTGTATAATAGTATTATGTCATATATAATTAACAATTTATAATTGTATAAATTTATTTTATTTTATTTAATTTTAATTTATTTTATTTTATTTTAATTTATTTTATTTTTTGTATTCATATATATTACTATTATTTTATTTCAAAATAATATAAGTTGCTTTTAGAGTTTATGATATGGATCGTGATGGATATATTTCTAATGGAGAATTATTCATTGTATTACAAATGATGGTTGGTACAAATTTAAAAGAAGATCAACTTCAACAAATTGTAGATAAAACTATAATGGAAGCTGATAAAGATGGAGATGGTAGATTAAGTTATGAGGAATTTCTAGATATGATTAAAGATACGGATATCGTTAGACAAATGACTTTACAAAGTTCAATGTTTTAAGAAAATATTTCAAGGATTATTAAATATATAATATTTAAAATATTAATTTTAAACTTTTGTTCTGTTATAAGCCTAATTAATATACTTAATTAAAAGAAAAAAAAAAGCAAATTTTTATCACAATTGATTTATTTAAATAAAAAAATAAATAAAAATTAAAAAGAATCAAAAAAATAAATAATTAAATATATATATATATATATAATAATAATAAAAAAGAAAAAACAAAAAATATAAAAAATATTTATTGTTACAAAGTAATAATAAAAAATAAATAATAAATAATACTAATGTACAATATTTTTAAATAATAAAAAAAATAAATAAAAATTATGACATTTGCATTTAAAAAAAAAAAAAAAAAAATTCAATTACACAACCGTTTTACCGTAATAATGATATTATTTTTTATTAACTTTTATATTATTAACATTATTTAATAAAATAATATAAAATATCATTTATTAACAAAAAAATAAAGTTATATTAATAATAGATTTTTGTAATTTATGGAGTAATTACTTATTTTATTTATATATGTATTTATTTTTTTTTCTTTTTTTACTTTTTTTTTTTTTTTTTTTTTTTGATATTTTCTTTTTTTTCTTTTTTGTTTGATATTTTATCCTTATTAAAAAAAATTGAAAAAAAAAAAAATTCAATTTTTTCAACAGTAATACATTTCAAGATTCATACCATCGTGAATTTCATAATCATCTAATGTGATGTGATCTTTATAAGTACTGTACCATTTCTTTAAAATAATTTTTTCTGGTTTCGTTCCAGTTTGAGCAGCGATTAACTTTTTTAAATCACCAATAGTATCTTCTGGCATGCATTTTACACGAACTATTATTCATTAATATATATATATATTATATGAAATAATAAAAATTAATATTATTAAAAAATAAAAAAGAAATAAAAAAAAAAAAAAAAACAATTAACAGATTTATTTATATATTTGAATTCATGCTACATACCTTTTTTACCAAGACGATCATTTACTATTATTTCTATCATTTTTTATTCTATATTTTTTTATCAAAGGTAAAAAAATATAAAAATATTTATTTTAATAATTTAAATAAAATATTTTTTTTAACAATACGTAAATGGTATGTATATGCGCCACATAATATTTACATGTTAATACTATAAATTCTAATAAATATAAATAAGAATGAATTAAAAATTAATTAAAATGGATGTATTATGTCGAAATTCAACACTCCCTCCCAATAAAAATATTTAACTACATAAATTTATACTAATTAATATTAAATAAGAATTAAATCATGTGATTATAAATTATTAGTGGCGTATAATTAAATAAAATAATCACATCTATTGCTGAAGTAGAATATATTGCTATAACTTAATGTGTTAAAATAATTTCAAATATCAAAAACATTTTAAAAGAATTATTTAATTACAATAAATCTATTAAAATATACACAGACAATTTAGCTTGTAAAATAACAATCAAAAACGGAGAACTCAACAATAATTATGACATATTATAAACAAGATTATTTCTCTTGAATATAAAATTCAATGAATCCATGAGGAAATAATTATTAACCAACTATTTTGACAAGCAAATATTCTAGACTAAAGAATAATGCTAGAATATAATGAATAAATTAATTTTGTATCAAATAAATTAAATAATTGTTACTTTTTATATTATATTGTTTTTTAAAAATGAATTATTTAATGTATTGCAATTATGAACATTGTATAAATTTTCTTATAGTATTTGATATAAGCCCAATAAACGAACTTTATATATTTTTTATAAATATATTTTAAGTTTACTTATATTAATATAATAATTACTTGATTTACAAAATTTTAGAAAAATAATTTAAAAAAAAAAAAACATTACATTAAAAATTATATAAATAAAAAAATTGTAAATTTTAATATGTTTTATTAAAAGATAGTATATTTTAAAATTTTATGTTTTGTATTATTGTTGATTTTTTCCTCAATTTTTTATCTTCATGTATACATTTTTTTTTCTCAATTAAATTATTAATCTTTTATTTTTATTTATAAACAAAGAAAGAAATAAATAATGATACTATTAATGAAATTGTTTTAGAATAATTTTTTAAAGAATGATTTCTTTTTCTTTTTCAAACTGTCAGATAACCAATTTAATTGTTTTTTATTTATAGCACCTCTTCTATATTTTCGTATGAATTCAACAGCATCTAAAGAGTCTATTCCATAGTCAATTAATGTTATAGCTACCATTACAGGTGCTCTGCCGATACCTGAAACACAATGTACAGCAATTGCCGGAGTTTCACCTGAAGGATATTCTTTTATTTCTTTTTCTATAATTTCACGCCATAATTTAACTTGTTTGCTATCGGGTGTTGTACCATCTTCAAATTTTATGTCATCTATTACTCTAATTCCTTCTTTTTCAAATGAAGCAGCGTTATAAAATCGTTTTTCACAAATTCTCACTACTGTATGTACATTATTGTCTTTTAGAATATTTATATATTCATCAATATGTTCATCAGAAGGACAATCCAATATTACTAACTTTATTGGTACTTTCTTATGTACAATAATTGAACATTTATGTGAATAAGCTGAATGTTCCATGATCGAATTTAATAATGAAAAAATATATATTTATTTTATTTTATATTATATTATATTATATTATATTATATAATTAAAGTAATAATAATATTATGTAAAAAATATTTATAAAAAAAAAAGATTAATATAATAATAATCTATGTGACTTTATTTATTTGTTGTTTTATTAAATTTAAATAAACTCATGAATATTTTATTGTTTTTTTATGTATAATTCATATTAGAAAAAAAATTTTCTTTTTTTTTAATAATAATTTAAATTATATGAATATATAATTAAATAATACTATACAATATATTACAAAATACTCTACATATATTATATACAATTTTTGATAATATATGTATGTGTATATAAATCAAAATATTATTCCTGATTCTTTTAATCCAAATATATTGTTTTATAGTTCATTCTAAATTATATATTATAATGATAGTTTTTTATAAAAAAGTGGCTGGAAGGAATATATCTAATATACTATTTTTTGTATTTCTTTTTATATAATATTTCTTTGGATATATTCCTTGTGATTAATTACTTTTCAACTTAAAATAGTAGTCTTTTGTTGAAATAAACGATTTTTATAAAATGCTTTTTAATAAATAATAGAATTATTAATAAATTAAATAAATAAAATAAATAAATAGGTTAATATAATTATTAATTTTTATTGTTTAATTGTTATTAATAATTTGCTAAATAATTAATTGTACATTAATAATATGAATATTCTTGTTATATAATAATAAATAAGAATAGATAATGATATGAAATTTCTCTCATATATTATATAAAATATTTTTTCCATTTTGAAATTTTTTTTATTACAAATGGTGTAACCATTAATATTTCAATGAAACTGTATTTAATATTATATAATATAAGCATTTACTGTATATTTATTTTAATTTTTTTAATATGTATTAAATAATCTTTAATATATATTAATTTTTTATTAAAAAAAAAAAAAAAAAATAAAAAAATAAAAAATAAAAGTAAAAATAAATAAACAAGCTATTTAAATTAGATTTTTATTAATATATTGTTCGTATTAATTTCTATAATTACTATAGTGTAATAAGTATATATTTCAAAATATTCATTATTTTAATTAAAAAACAGCAGAAAAAAAAATTATATAATATATATTCAATATATAATTTGTTAAATAAATAATTAAGTAAACAAGTATAATAGTAAAAATAAAAATGACAGAAGAAAATTTACAAGAAATAGATATTAAGCAATGGAATCAAATTTATGAAGATTATTTACTTAAAACTTCAACTACGGCGGAAATTGTTTGCAATTGGAATTTATTACGTGAAATTTTGAGGTTTAAAATTAAACAATTATGTGAACAAAAATTAAATGATAATTCAAGTAATCAAATTATTAATGGTGAATCAGTAGAAGATTTTCAACAACGTATATGGTCAATATTAGACTCATTTGATGAACCACCTTTCACAATTCAAAGATTATGTGAACTTACAACAGTATCAAAGGATCAACACAAAAGTGTATGGAAATATCTACGTGCTATAGAAAAGGTATTATTAGTTACTTCATGTGTTTCAACTAATGGTGTGGATAATAATTTGCCTGTAGATATGATGACTCATTTCGAAAGTAATATAAAATCAAAAAATCTTATTGATCCATTGAAGGTAAAAATTGAAAACCCTGATTTAGATACAATTTTTTCTAATACAAAAGCATCCAATGATGATTCTTTAAATAAAGATACCCAAATGTCATATGGAGGTACAACTGATATAAAAAATGATAATGAAATGGAAATAAATGAAAATGACCAAAATGAAGATAAAATAAATTCAAATTCAAATAATTCAAACGATATGGATATTTCTCAATAAATAATATCATTTACAATTATTTCTAAACTATCAATATATTCTATTCAATGTAATATATATAAATTAAAAATTAATATAAAAAATAAACCAATACAATATTTATTTAATAAATTATTTAAAAATTAATTTTTTTTTTAAAAAAAAAAAAAAAAAAAAAATACGTTATAATAAAATAAGTAATAATAGTAAATATTAAAAAATTATATCTTGTTAATTAGCAATAATAAATATACAATAATAAATTGATAATATAAATAGTATTAAACATAAAATATTGAAAATAAAATCTTAAAAAAAAAAAAAAAAAAAAAAAAAAATAAATAAATATTTTTAAAATCTTAATATATATGTATATTACTAAATTCAAAATTATGTTCTGAATGTATATAAAATATACAAATATATATGTATTAATAAATAATAATATAAATTGTTTGAAATTTATAAATTATGTATATTTTTTAAAAAAGTCTTAATATATGTATATTATTACTAAATTCAAAATTATGTTCTGAATGTATATAAACTAAATTCAAAATTATGTTCTGAATGTATATAAAATATACAAATATATATGTATTAATAAATAATAATTTAAATTTTTTGAAATTTATAATTAAATATTTTTTTATTTTTATATTAATAACTATTTTGTAATATTTTATATATGAACAACTAATTTATATCCCTTGAAAAATATATATATATATATATTATTATTATTAAAATGACAGTATAATATTAATTTTTATATTATAGATTACTAATTATTATATAGCTTTTATTTTATAACTTTTGTTTCATTGTTATAAATTTAATATAATGTAGAAAATGAAAATGAAAGTTATAAAATAAAATTTTCTACATTTTACTAGTTTTGGTTGTTGTTACATATTTCATTATATTGAAAAGAATTTAATAATTGATTTATATCAAGAATCTAATTTTATATCTCTTTAAAAAGAATATGAGTAAACATTAATATATTAATATTAATTTATATTAAATGAAATTAAAAAATTTTCATAATATTTTGAAAAGTGTATTTGTTATTTTTTTTTATTAATTATTATTTTATTGTTAAAAATAATAATTATATATTATATAAATATTAATTATTCAATAATTAAATAATATGTAATCAAGATGTGATGACTCTAACAAACAAGTATAAATTCAAACGAACTGTTAAAAATAATAAACCTACAATCTGATGCTCAAACTTGAGGTTTGAAGAACAGGTAACTGATAAAGCTACGTGTGATTATATTAAAAAAAAAATATGGTTATTGTGGAATTAGGTGATTATGATCTTTTAGGTAAAAACACTTCACCAACTGATACTCTAACAGGTTTATTTTGGAAAGATTGATATCTCAAGACATGGTTTCTAGTACTTTAGTTGAACCATCCACCAGTCCTACCCTGACTGACCCTTACTCCTACCTTCAATCCTTTAACTTAGTCCTATACTTCTAATCACAGCGGTCCTTCAGAAAGAGAAAATGGTAATGGGAGTTTTGTCAATCTTACAGACTAATCTCTTTGGGATTGATAAACAGATTTATACAGTAGTTTTTTACATGATAATTATAATTATCTAGATAAAATTAATAATAAATTAAAAGAATTAAATAAAGAATATATAAATTATGTAAAAGAAAAGATTATGTAATTAATTATGAAGAAAATTGTATATTATAGATGATAAAATGAATAATATTTTATTATTAAATAATGAAAAACACGAAATTCTAATATAGAAAATACTAAATTTAAATTAAAAAGCATAATGTGATAGCATATTGTATTTATGAAACTCTATTATAAATACGTAATAATTTTTCTTAAAATTTTTGTAATTCAAGTAATTACTTTAAAAAAAAAACAATTATTAATAAATAAAACTTATTAAAACCTAAATAAAATATTAGATTAAGAGTCTCAATACTAAAACCTCGACATGTCTGAACAAGTTAAATTACAAATTGAAGAACGCCTTACTAAGGATAACTTTGAAAAATGGGAATTCCTTATCAACCATATTCTCAAATCCAAGGGAAAATTACAATATGTCAATATTGACATAAGTAGTAAATTTAAGAAAAGACTTCAAGAAGAAAGAAATAAATTCTTAAAAGACTCAGAAACTCTTAAGCTTATTGAGGATTTGGAAACAAAATTAGAAGATGCTGAGAAAATTTAATTATTATTTTGTTTCGAACTTTATTTAATTGATTTATATTACTGTGAAACAATAATTTTACAGAATTATTTTATGTAATTTAATCACTATGTATAGTGGCGTTAAATATCTTTACAATTGTTATTTTTTCTTCTCTGAATTCAGTAAGGATATCTTTATTATTGGTGATATACTCTGATGCACCGGTATCAAATGTCCAAATTGTGTGATCATTTGATGGGTTGATCATTAAAATTACAAAAGACTTTGTAATCTCTTCACTTGCATTTTCTTGATTATTGGGCTTTGTTTCTTTAATTGGTTCAATATTATATATTTCTTTATCATACATGGCTTTTAAATCATCAAAGGAGATCTCATCGTCAGAAGAATGTTCGACATATTCAACATTTGAAATGCTTTTTTTTTTGTTTTTCATTATTTATATTATTCTTTAATTGTTTATATTCTTTATTTCATTTTAAATTCTTGGTATTTTTATTCTTCTTAATTTTTGTATTTTTCTTAAATGGATTATGTATACAGTTGTCGGTAATATGGCCAAATACTTTGCATATATAGCAATAATTTGGTGTTGGATTTGGAGCGTTATTGAACTTATAATTGTAATTATTTTTTCTTTTCGTTTCAATATTATCGAGTTCTATTAAGTCCTTGTTATCAGAAATACTTCTATTGTAATCAAAAGTACTATGTAAATAAATTTGGTAGTTAATCTTGTTCATGGCTTCCTTTAGAAAATCTTCTACAGTTTCAGTACCTGGGAAATAAAAAGTAAATAATCCTAAACTTTTCCAAGGTACTAAGTTTTATATCATTGTTAACCATTATTTCAAATATTTCATTGATTTGGTTAAGGATATCTTTACATTCTGATAGATTCTTATCTTTCAAGGAGTATAGCCTTCTTACCCAATAGTTTACATTAGCGAATTTCTTTTTTTCAAATAAATTTCTTAATTTCTTCATAATATTAGATGCTGAAGTTTGTTTACATAATCAAGGATTAATTATTAAATTTTAATTTTTAACTTACAATTGTATATTTATTTATGGAAAATTTATTATTTATTTAATTATCTATTTATTTATTCACTTATATAATTAATTATTGATTTATTTATTTATAATTGATACATTCACTTATATAATTAATTATTGATTTATTTATAATTGATACATTCACCTAAAAAAAAATATTGCTTAATAGTATATAAAAAAAAATATTAATGGTATTAAAACAAAAAAAAAAAAATTCTTTATTAAGATAGTACGCAATGTCTGACGTGCAGCTTATCTCTTGTATGATGTCATTCCTGTAAAGGATTGTTAAAAAATAGATTACAACAACAATTTAAAAACACTAACACGAAAATTAAAAAAAATATTCTAATAAAAATATATTTTGTTAAAATATATGTTTTATTAATTTTCTGAAAATTAAAAAATTTAAAATAATAACAATTACACCTTTCAAAATTTAAGAAATTTTGAAGTATTTTTATATTTTTTTTATAATTATATTTATTATATATTATACTAATTTATTTATATTTAATTTCTATTTATTTACGGGCTATCTAACTAACTAAACTTTATTATTTAATAAATTTATTTATTATTTCTAAAAATGGAAATTTTAAATTAACTATTTAAACTAAGACTAAATAATTTCAATTGAGTTCATTTATTATTTATTTATTATTCTAATATTAATAATATATTTTATTATATATTTTAAATTTAAAAACAATGAAAAATTTTATAAATTAAAAGTGAAAAAATTAATATTTCACAAAATAAATTAATAATTTATTTTGTTTTGAACTTTATTTAATTGATTTAAATTATTGTTTCACAATAATTTTACAGAAATATTTTTTGTAATTCAGTTACTTGAAAAGTGGCTGAATTTAAAATTAAAGATATTATAATGTGGCGTATAATATCTTTACAATCTCTCTCTTTAAAGTCGAGCTCCTGCGAGATTACAATTTTCTTGGTTCAATGTTAATAAAAACAGGTCGAGGCTTATGTCTAATATAATAGTCATTATTAAAGTCATCCTCTTCAGAACTCTTACCTTTTCTAGATCTTCTAAGGTATTGCTGAATTAATTGTTTGTCTGTTACTTGGTCTTCTTTGATCCACGATTGATCTACTGGATCGTTACCTTTCCAGGACATAAGATAATAAGTTTCACCTTTATAGGTCTTCATATCGATTATCTTATCCGGACTTTTATCGATTGAGTCAACAGTTAGATGTGTATTTCTTCTAGGTCTCAAAGATCTACCTTTAAATTCATTTTCGTGATATGGTTCTAAAAGAGAAACATGAAAGACAGGATGACAACGCATATCACTAGGAAGATCTAATTCGAAAGCGAGAGGACTAACTTTTTTAGTAATAGTAAAAGGACCCATCATTTGATCTGCTAATTTTTTCTTGCTATTTTTTATATTGAGACCTTTGTATAACCACACTTGTTGACCCACTTCAAAACTAGGAGCATTCAATCTTCTTTTGTCTGCATACTTTTTATAGGTTTTCTTAGCATTATTCAAGTTTTCTTTAAGGAGTTTAATATTATTTTCAATATCAATGACTCTTTTTTCAGCGCTATTTGGATTATCAAAGGATGGAATTTCTGGAGAGAATTTAGGATTAAATCCATAATTGGAAAAGAAAGGTGATTGTTTAGTAGATTGGTGGATAGTATTATTATAAGAAAATTCAGCAAAAGGTAAAATATCCACCCAATTATTTTGTCTTTCGTTAATAAAGCATCGAAGATATTGTTCCAAGATTCCATTCACCCTCTCCGTTTGACCGTCAGTCTGAGGATGATTAGCAGTGGAAAGAGAATGATTAATATCAAGTAACTTACACATTCTATTCCAAAATTCAGAAGTAAATTGGGAGCCTCTATCAGAAATAATGGAATCTGGAAAACCATGAAGACGGAATATATTGTTAATGAATGAATCAGCTGCGATTGAAGCAGTAGGCAGACAACGTAAAGGAATAAAATGAGCCATCTTAGTTAACCTATCGACTACAACCATAATAGTAGTCATTTCTCTTGATTTAGGAAGTTCAACTATGAAGTCCATTGAAATTTCCTTCCAAGGTCTTTCTGGAGTGGACAATGGGGAGAGTAATCCATAAGGTTTATGTTTTGGAACTTTTGACTTGCAACAAATAAAACAAGACTTAATAAATTTTTTAATATCTTTTCTCATTTTAGGCCACCAAAAATTTCTAGAGATTAATTCGAATGTTTTCAAAACACCAAAATGACCTGCTGTTATCGAATCATGATGAATTTCAAGAATTTTGCCACGAAGATTATACGGAACGTAAATGAGATTATTAAATAACAAGAAACCATCTCCGTCTAATTTTAAACAATCCATCTTTTTAAAGGGAGCATTCCCGTTCCTTCCTTCTAATATGAATTCTCTAGCTTTATTATAAAATTCGTCTGATTTTAAGTTTTTAAGTATAGAACTGACAATAGTTTTATCTTCAATGTTGCAAACACGAATAACACAACAAGAAGTAATTCTGTAAACATTAAAAAGATGATCACTTCTACGAGATAAAATATCGGGTTTACCTGATTTCTTTCCTGCACGATAAATAAGTTCGAAATCAAATCGTGACAAGAATTCATTCCATCTAATTTGTCTTTGCGAAAGCATCTCAGGTTTTCTTGGGAATGTGAGATTTTTGTGATCAGTATAAATAATAAACCGTTGTCGAGCGCCTTCTAAGTAATGACGCCATTCTTCTAAAGCAGTCTTGATAGCAAGTAATTCTTTATCATAAATTGGGTAGTTTCTTTGAGCTTGATTGAGGCTTTTCGAAAGAAATGCAATGGGATGTAACTTTCCATCGAATTCTTGAGAAAGAATTGCTCCAACAGCAAAATTACTTGCATCGGTTTCAACAATGAATTGTTGATTACTATCAGGGTGTTTTAAAATTGGAGCAGAGGTAAAGAGATTTTTTAAAGTATCAAAAGCATTTTGTTGTTCATCACTCCAATTATAAGGAACATTTTTTCTTGTAAGTTTGTGTAATGGATTAGCAATTTTTGCAAAGTCTTTAATAAAAATACGGTAGTAATTGCATAATCCAATAAATGATTGTATCTCTTTGACATTTTTTGGAACAGGCCAATCTAAAACTGCTTTTACCTTTTCTTTATCCATTTCTAAACCACGTCTAGAAATTACATATCCAAGAAAGGTTGTTTCTTCTACATCAAATTCACACTTTTCCAAGTTTAAGTATAAATTATTTTCTAACAATTTAATTAATACCTTTGTTACATGAGTATGATGTTCTTTAATATTCTTAGAGTATATGAGGATATCATCAATATAAGAGATTACGAATTCATCAAGATAATCACTTAAAACATCATTTATAAAATGTTGAAATGTAGCTGGAGCATTTTTTAACCCGAAAGGCATTACTAAATATTCATAATGACCATAACGAGTACGAAATGCAGTTTTGAATTCATCTCCTTCTTTGATTCTTACTAAATTATATGCAGATTTTAAGTCTAATTTAGTAAATATTTTGGCTCCTTTGACTCTATCTAATAAGTCACTGATTAAAGGAAGAGGATATGAATTGCGGATGGTCATTTCATTAAGTTTTCTATAATCAACACACAAACGTAAAGAACCATCCTTTTTTTTAACGAAAAGAATAGGTGCTCCAGCAGGAGAAGTAGATTTTCTAATAAACCCTTTTTCTAAATTCTCTTTTAAATATCTTTTTAATTCCTCTCTTTCAATTTCATTTAAAGAATATAGTGGTCCGTAAAACAAACTACTATTTTCTTTTAATTTTATTTCACAATCGTAATCACGATGTGGAGGCAATTTCTTACAATTTTGTTCATTAAACACATCAATAAAATCAATATATTGTGATGGTACAGTGACCATTTTTTCATCTTTATTTATAATATTTAATTTTTTAATAACTCTACATGCATAAGATATTTTACTTTCTTTTTTAATACATGAATTTTCATTACAAGAATCATTATTACATTTATTTTTATCTTTTTTATTACTAAAATCGTTATTATTACTATCACTAATTTCTTCACTAATTTTACTGTCACTAATACTATCATTAATGCTATCAATATCACTAGTACTATCGCTATTACTATCAAACATAAAACTATCATTAACATCACTTTCATAGTCAACATCACTATCATTGATTGTACGAACTAATCTTCCTTTGAAATATTCTTCTCTCTCTTCTTCGTCTTCAATAGACCAGTTAGCTTTTGAAATAGAGGGTTCTTCCTTAAACGTCTTCTTAACCTCATTCCTCTCACCTTCATCTTCAGCAGGTTCTTTTCCTTTTCTTGATATAATTTTGATAACTGGTTTCTTTTCTTTCTTTGAGTTTCTTTTTCTCTTTCCATAATTGCAGAAACGTGCACAGAAACCAGAACTGAAAGCTAATTTCTTATTATCGTGGTAGTTTGAGGGGCAGTGCTTTTCGATCCAAGGTAAACCTAAAATGATATCGACATCAGGGATTCGAAGGACATAAAATTTAATAAGTTCATAGTGGTTTCTTTTTCTTAAAATACATTTTTCTGTTTCTTTTTTAACCTTGGAAATTCCATAGCCTAACCCAGACACTCCAAAAGGTTCCTTTATTTGATTTATATTAATACCGATTAATTTAGCAAATTCTGGGTGAATAAAATTAAGGTCTGCCCCAGAATCAATGAGTACCCTAGCTTTGTGTTCGTTCACCTCATTAGTACTAATATAAAAGTCAATCACGTTATTCCTTTCTTCTTCTACAGTAGCCTTTTTTAAGTTTGATTTATGTAAACCCACGGTAGCACCAGGTTCAATTCCTTTCTCGCGTAAGGTTCTCTTAATTATTTTCATTTGTTTCGGTCTTTTCTTATTCGGGCAGTTGAACCTCATGTGTCCTTTTTGTTTACAGTAGAAACAAACTCCTTTCTTCCTTTCTTCTTCAAAAGTTTTAGTCTCTTCTCTGTATGGATTTTTATACGGCTGATAATACTGGGAGGTCCTTGGATTTTTTCTTATTCGATACAGGTCAATGTCCATAGGATCATTACCTGTTTGATGTTGATAATACGTTTCCAACGTATCATTTCTTTTAATCAAATTTTCGACTGTTACAACAGTTCTAAACAGTCTTTCTAGGGAATTGGGATTTGGATCTACTACAGCAATCTTTTCCCTCAATTGCTGTTTTAAACCTCTAATAAACATATGAATTTTAGCGCTTTCATTAAAATTTGAGCTCTGACCGATTCTCTGAAATTCGGTTATATACTCAAAAACATATCCGAAGCGCTTTTGTCTGAGGTTGCATAATCTCTCATTCGCTACCACTGCTTCTGTAGTGTAGTCTCCGAAATTTGATCGGAGTTCCCTAACAAATTCATGGTAGTCGTTAAGCAATGGGCTGTTGTTTCTTCTTAACACTGAGGCCCATTCTAAAGCTTTTCCAAACATATACGACATGAGGAATCTGATTTTATTTTCATCTTCCCTGAACCGTTCTGGATTGGATTCCATTGTTAATTCTGCTCGAGTTAGGAATCCATCTAAATCTCCGTGCTTCCCTGTGAAAATAGGGGGTTCGTTTACTAATTTGAAATGTTGATTGTGTTGTTCTCCCATATTGCTTCGTTCTTCTAATGAGAGATTCTCCAAAATACTATTAATAATAATTAAGTCTGACACTTTGTATGAATTGACTTAACTAACTTATTTATTATATTTTATGAAAAGTCGACCAGGACGCTATCCCGATTGCAATGGGTGTCGGTCGAGTTTTCTTAAATAATAAATAAATAAAAAATATTTTTTTTTTTTTTTTTTTTTTTTTTTTTTTTTTTTTTTTACAGTCTTCCAAACCACGTACTTTTACTAGTAGCAAGGCAGTTTCTTGAACAAGTTATATTCTAACTGGCAGCTTCTGGACTGGTAGCTTTCTAACTGGTAGTTTTCTAACTGGTAGTTTTCTAACTGGTAGTTTTCTAACTGGTAGTATTCTAACTAGTAGCTTCTGGACTGGTTGTTGTAACGTATTTTTTTTTTTAAAATCAAAGGTAATTGTTATTGTAAAGGATTGTTAAAAAATAGATTACAACAACAATTTAAAAACACTAACACGAAAATTAAAAAAAATATTCTAATAAAAATATATTTTGTTAAAATATATGTTTTATTAATTTTCTGAAAATTAAAAAATTTAAAATAATAACAATTACACCTTTCAAAATTTAAGAAATTTTGAAGTATTTTTATATTTTTTTTATAATTATATTTATTATATATTATACTAATTTATTTATATTTAATTTCTATTTATTTACGGGCTATCTAACTAACTAAACTTTATTATTTAATAAATTTATTTATTATTTCTAAAAATGGAAATTTTAAATTAACTATTTAAACTAAGACTAAATAATTTCAATTGAGTTCATTTATTATTTATTTATTATTCTAATATTAATAATATATTTTATTATATATTTTAAATTTAAAAACAATGAAAAATTTTATAAATTAAAAGTGAAAAAATTAATATTTCACAAAATAAATTAATAATTTATTTTGTTTTGAACTTTATTTAATTGATTTAAATTATTGTTTCACAATAATTTTACAGAAATATTTTTTGTAATTCAGTTACTTGAAAAGTGGCTGAATTTAAAATTAAAGATATTATAATGTGGCGTATAATATCTTTCCAATTCCATTCTTGCGCCACGGTTATTATATTCGATTTAAAATATAGCAGTACAGAGCTTGCTAGCCCAATTACTATGCAAGTTAAACTTAACCCGGAAATCTTAATAAAAAAAAATTTTTTTTGAATTAATTACCCAAAAAAAATTTTAATTTATATATAATTAGAATTAATACTTCTTTTTTTTTTTTTTTTTTTTTTTAGTAAATATAATAAAAGTTCGTTTTTATAGCCTTACAACAAAAAAAAATAAACTGGCAAAAGCTACTAACAAGAGACATATACGAGACCTCGCAAGAAAATAAAAAAAATAATTTTAAGTCGTTTTACCTTCACGACCGACCTACAGCCTTCGGTGACTGTAGTTCGTTATTCGTCAGAGTATTATCGAAGTAATAACCTTCCAAAGAGTATCGTGTGCGTTTTATTAATAATTGTAACGAACTTAGTGAGAAATTCACTAGGTTGTTGTATTTCAATAATTAAAATAAAATAAACAAACAAAATAAATAACACAATATTAAAACATAATGTTTATGGATTTATTTTGTATTTTATTTAATATTTAAATATTTAATATTTTTCTTATTAATAATGACTCAAAGAGTAAAAATAATATTAATACATTTCTTTTATATTCAAGACTTATTCTAAATCATTACATGATTGGTTTACTTATTTGAATAACAAAATATTTAATTATTTAACTATTACTATAATTAAGTGAATACATAATTAGTATCTAAATAAAATCGTATTTATATCTAAGTGAACGAATAACTAATATCTAAATAAATCTAACTAAGTGAATGAATAATTATAGACTAAATAATTCTATTAATAAAATAAGTAAATGAACAAATGTATTAATAACTAAATAAATGAATAATTTTCCAAATCAAAAAGGTAAAAGTAGGATTCGAACCAGTGATATCTATGATAAAGGCAGAAGTAGTTACCGTTAAGCCACGAAGTTCCTTAATGTCGTTGTTGATACCGTTACAATAATATTATAAGTGATATTAATAAAAGTTGGCTTGATATTAACAATAAATTTATAATTTTTAATAATTTTTATATTGAAATTAATAATTTTTGTTTTGATATTAATAATAAAATATTTGGTATTAATAATAATATATATATTTAAATTGATATTAATAATGGTTATATTGATTTTTAGTAATATATATGGAATATTTATATTAATAATATAATTTAATATTAATAAATTTATATTTATAATATATATTGGAAATTTTCATTTTAATATAGAATGTAGGAAAGTTCTACAAGCCACAAAGAATCTAGTAATTTTAATGAAATTAAGATTAATTGTTCATTTTTTATTAAAAATGATGCAGGAAATAGTATATTCATAAACAATAATTATATAAATTTTATAATAAAATAATTATTACAAGGATACAATAAGATTAAAAATAAAATAATCTTTGCTTTTAATATTATCTTTATTTATTATTCTTATTTTTAAATATAAATTATTGATTGTTATATAAAAGAAAGAAAAATTATCCTCCTTTTATAATACATGAATTTTTATTATTATAGTCTTTTGACTATTATTATTCTTATTTATTTAATTAATTAATCTAATTATTATTATTTATTTTATAATATAATTCACTATTTTTAATATTATTTTCTAAGATTTATTTTAATATTAATTATTATTGTTATTATTTATTGATTTTATTCTAATTATTAAATATTTTATTAATCTATTTAGTGTTTTAAATAAAATTAAAAATAAATATTATACTTTTATACAGAAATACATTTAACTTCTGTATTAAACATTTTATATTTAATTCATTTATTTTATAATTAATTTTTATTATTCTAATTTATTTTATTTTATTTAAAATAATATACAGAATATTTATTTCTGTATTTGTCTAGGGTTTTTAAGTTGGAATGAAAGAATAAGGGAAAAATGGAAAAGAATAGATAATATTATTATTTAATTATAATTATTTATATTTATTATTATAAATATTTATTATTATAATTATATTAAAGTATTAAATTTATTAAAGATTAATAATAGAAATATTAACAATTATTGTTATAAGAATATAAATAAGATATATTAATAAAGTATTATAAAATATTTGATATTGATAAAAATAATTATTATAAAATATTAGTAAAATTATTTAAAATATTATTTATTATATATATAAAGTTTATTATAAAATATTAATAAGATTTATTTAAAATATTAATAAAGATATAGAATTTATTATAAGATATTAATAAGATTTATTTAATATTGAATTTATATAAGATATTAATAAAATTTATTTATTATAAGATATTAATAAGATTTATTTAATATTGAATTTATATAAGATATTAATAAAATTTATTTATTATAAGAATATATTGTTCTTATAGTCGGTGGCCGTCGTTATAAGATTTATGGCCAGAAATAAAGGGCGGCAGTCTGTGAAGAATATTTTCATTATTATAGCATTCCTTCTCGAATTCCATAAGTCTCTGAATTTTTTCGGCAGACTTGCAAGCATCTTTGATGGTGGTAGCTTCATCATATAGAACGGCATGGCAAGCTTCTCTTCTGGGCTCTATAGCTTTCAGGTAGTCACTAACTCTTATTTCCTCCTTTAAGTCGGAACTAACATCTTCATATAACTCTAATAGGCCTTGTTGAAATCGGTGATATTCTGGTCCTCTTGTATCACCATCTGTAAAAGATTGATGAAAATAGATTACAACAACAAATAAGAAACACTAACACAAAAATTAAAAATATACGCTAATAAAAATTTGTTTTATTAAAATATATGTTTTATTAATTTTTTTTAAGAATTAAAAAATATAAATTAATAACAATTACATTTTTTCCAAATTACATAAAATTTTCTTGACTATTTATATTTTTTATTATTTATAATATAATATATTTTTCCTATTTATTTATAATATATTTCTATATAAAACTATTTTAATAAATTTTATTTATTAATAAAATATAAACTATAACTAAATTTAGTAAACTAAAATTACTAATTTAAACTAAATACTATTTTATTTGAATTTATTCTCTTTATTATTTATTTATTATTTTAATATTAATACTATATTTATTATATATTTTGAATTTAAAAACAATGGAAAATTTCATAAACTAAAAGTGAAAAAATTAATATTTCACAAAATAAATTAATAATTTATTTTGTTTTGAACTTTATTTAATTGATTTAAATTATTGTTTCACAATAATTTTACAGAAATATTTTTTGTAATTCAGTTACTTGTAAAGTGGCTGAATTCGCAATTAAAGATATTATAATGTGGCGCATAATATCTTTACACCATCGCCTTAAGTTTGTCATAAGTCTCCATCCTAGTTAAGGAATGCGCATTAAGTAGGGATTCTTTAACTTCAACTAAGGATGGGAACTCTAAACTATCACCCATAATGTTACTTAGTATTTCCCTTGCCTCACCTTCAGAAGCAAAGTCTGAACTGTTTTTCGGAATCTTTAATATTCTCTAGCTCCATGAGGTTTTGGAAGTCTTCAAACCATTTCTCATTTGTCCTTTTGTCCACATCTTTAATATGTGGAAGAACATTTATAATATTATAATCCATTTTTATTTATATTATTTCTTTTTTTTTTTTTTTTTTTTTGTTTATATTTTTTTTGTTTATTATTATTTTTTTTGTTTATATTTTTTTTTGTTTATTCTTATTTTTTATTTATGTTTTGTTTTGTCTTGTTTTGTTGTTTGTAAATTATTTTACTTAATTTTGTTTTTGTTAGGTTTATTATTTATTTATTTGTGTACTTTTTATTATTACTTTTTTTATTTTTAATTAAAATCTTTTTAATTAATTATTTTAATATTTTATATTTTTAAATTTTTTTTTTATTTTTACTAGTATAATTATTTGGCATCGGTGTTCGCTATGAGTGTACCCTGGAGCCTTTCAATTCTTCCGTTTTGTTGAGTGTTGTATGGAACAGTGCTTTCATGTACTATTCCATTTTCTTCGTAAAATTTGTTAAATTTATTATTGAAAAATTCGGTACCGTTGTCCGTTTTTTATAAACTTGATATTTTTAATATATATATTTCTAATTTTATTAAACCATATGATAAAAGTATTGTAAACATCTACTTTTGATTTAATGAAATATATCCACCCGTAACGAGAGTAATCATCCATTATAGTTAAAAAATATTTGTTCCAATAGATAGAGATATCCGGTGCAGAAACGAGATCCATATGTATTAATTCGAACGTTTCTTTTGTCTTGTTTTTGGCTAGGTAGAACGGTAGATTCCTTAATTTAGAACAGGCACATATTTTACATTTGTGACTTAAATGTTTTTTAATTTTTCTCTAAGATGGTCAATGTTGAAGTGACCAAGTCTTCTTTGCCACAAGTCCATGTCTGAATCCTTTGTTGCCTTATCCAGACTGTCGCACACTATGTTGGAGTTTTTATTTTTAAAATTTATATTATATTTTGAAGTCCATACTTTGTAAACTTTGGACTTATTTGAGTGAAGTGTATATTCTTTTCCTTGTGAATTGATTCCTGTGGTAAATGCACCATTATCAAACAACTTATTTCACATTTACTTTAAATAATTACACCGAATCCAACGTTAAACAAATTAAACAGTTTGCTGAAACTGAATATTCCCGTTTAATGTTCGGTTACGAAATTGGTGAATCTGGAACTCAACATCTGCAAAGTTGTTTCCAAACCAGAAATAGAATAAGACTCACTACTATCAAAAATAAAATTAATATCCCTGGCATTCATTTAGAATGCCAAAAAAAACAATATTTAGCTAATGCCAGATATTGTTCAAAATCCGACAATTGTTGGTTCTGGCCTTCCAGAGAAGCCAATTTTAACACTGATGGTAGTCCAATCACTAACACTAATAACAAAAAATATTTGGATGCCGTAGCATTAGCTAAAAAGGGTTTGTTCAATCAAATTGATCCAGAAATCTATCTAAAATACGACAACAAATTAAAAAAAATACACGTCGAAAACCTGAAAACTGAAAATATGCTATTAAACAACCAATTCGGAAACTTTTTTCAAGATTTTTTTATTCTTATTTGGGGTCCTACTGGTACTGGCAAATCCTACTGTATCGAAGATCTTGTCTACCATCTACAACAATTTTGGTTCCAATACTGTTCTCAAAAAAATATTGAATACTCACCACTATTAGTTTATAACAAAAAATGTAACAAATGGTGGGATTCTTATAATGGAGAAAAGATTGTTGTAATTGAAGAACTTGAACTATCTTGGGTTTGCCATTCTGGTAATTTATTAAAACAATTATGTGATCAGTACCCTTTTCCAGTAGAGGTAAAAGGTGCCACAATTAATAATATACGCCCCTGGTGGGTAATTATGACTAGTAATTACTCACTAAAAAAATTATTCTCTAAAGACGATGGCTCTATTATAGAAGAAACTTACCAACCTCTCAAAAGAAAGAACCAAAATGACTAACCCAGCTTAGTCATTTTGGTTCTTTCTTTGAATGGCCCAGAGAAGATAGATTAACAAAATACTTTGATACGTATGAACAAGTTAACTCAAAGACTCACTCAAAAAAAAGAACGAAGAACAAAACTCTTAGCTTTAATCGATGAAAGAAACTTTGAAAAATTAAAAAACTCTAATTCTTCTCTTACTGTTGAGGACACTTCTTCTATTCGATTAATTGATTCTCCTCCTGTTAGCCCGCAGTTTATTTATACTGAAGATTTTGAACTTAAAACTCCTGAATATTTCGACAATATTATAAATAATTATAGTCAAGAAACTACTACTTCTGATGAAAATATACAAGTTAACTATTGTGAATTTCATTTCGATTTTGAAAATAAAATCGATTTTGATAATTACATTCTCTTCAAAAAAATTATTACTGGTTTAAATCAATTAATTGATTTACAAAATAAAAGAATTAACAATTTGAATATTGATAATTCTAAATTAACTTTAAAGCTACAATTTTAAACGAAGCTTATAATTTTATTTCTACTATTGTCTGTGGAAAAGATGAAATTTTCTCAAACAATAAAGAAAAGTTCGACAGCTTAACTGATATTATTATCCAAATATCAGAAGTTTTAGAACAAAGGGAAATAAATAATCACGAAGTTGTTCATTTAACTAATAAAAAAAATAATTATTTAGTACAAATAGAAAATTATAATAATAAAATTGAACATTTAATTGTTCAAAATAATAAAAAAATTAAACACTTAATAGATAAAATAGATAGAAATATTGATAATAATATTAACTAAATATAACACATGTATTAATAGTTTTTAATCTTGTAATTTTTATTTAAAAATTAATAAATTTTTCTATTATACATAATTAATTATTTACATTTATTTTTTTTCAATTTTTGTGTTGTTTAATTAGGGGGTTTGATGATAATTTGTCTTCACTATCAATCCAACATCACGTTGGATCTCAAGATTGACACTTTAGTTTATTATAGTAGGCTGTCATGCAATAGGTTTATTATCATGACTAGCGAATTTAAACACATAAATTCTAATCAAACACTAATTTTTACTATTCTCTAAATCTTCTTGGTATTCTTATATCCGGTATAACTACATATTTATCCCTTCTATCATTAGCATCATTATAATTATAGTCAAAACTATTTATTATATTATTACTATCATTATATATCTTAACATCCCAATTTCTAAAATTAAACGGTGGATCTTCAAAAACATTTAAAACAAAATATCTTCGTTTTTCAAACACTGGCTCTATATTATTATACTGCATTATAGCTCTAATAAAACTATTTGTCTGTATTCTTCTATTATATTTTATTCCAATTGAATTCTTCTTTTTATCATAATATAACACAAATTTATTTATAGTAACAGAATTTCTATTTTTATATCTATACAAATCAAACAATACATCCTCTTCGTTAACTTTAATATTTTTAATATTCCCGTATCTTCTATTATACTCTACAACTCTTCGTCTTCTTATATTTTCAAAATATTGATCATCATCAATACGACCAATATCATCCGTGTTAACACTAAAACTACTAGGAATACTTATCACTGTAACGGAACGGTAGTTCCAATATTACAATTGACACCAAAATCTGAAGTAAACACAAACAAAATAAAATTTAAAATAAAAGATACTTATTGCAATATCAGAACACCTTTCCTTTGTTAACCTGAAAGGTCGGTGTCGAGATATATATATTAGTAAGATTTAGTTTTAAGTTTTATTTTATTTTTATTTAAAATATGTTTTATTAGAATTTAGTTTTATTAATTATTAAAAATTAATAATAACTAATCTTTGTAGTATTTCAAACTACTTATGAATTAATTATTACTAATATATATAAAGTTATAAAAGAATAAAAGCACAAAGAAAAATATTTTAACTAAAGATTTTACACCTATTTATACTTTTTGCGGAAAAATAGTTTTAAAAATAAAAGTTCATAAAAATAATAAAAAATTGCTAGAGACTAAGATATTTTGATATAAAATGAATCTCATAGAAAAATAAAGAAATATTATATAATTTTTTCTTAAAGTTTCTAATTTTATTCCATGTAATTCTATAAAGAAATACAGAAATAAAATACAGAAACAAATACAGAATAAAATACAGAAATTTATAATAAATAAATTTAAAATAAAATTTTTATAAAATTTGGAACAAGGTGTGAGTCGAACCCAGAGTGTTCGCCCAGATGGTCATAGTTACTAACCACTAGACCATGGTTACTATTTTACTAATTGAGGGATTCGTTACATGGTCCTCCTTCAGGATTCGGATACCAGACGAATCTTAAAACTAGGCTAAACTATACTAAGAAAAATTTTAACTAAATTTTAAACTATACTATATAGGTGTAAAAATAATATAATTTGATATTAATAAAAATACATGAATATTAATAAAATACATGAATATTAATAAAGTTTACATGATATTAATAATAATAATAAGCTAAACTAAGCTAAACTAAACTAAGATTTAAACTAATAATAATAATAAGTTTGATATTAATAAAATATTGATAAAATAAGATTAATAGTTGAGATTCATTATTTAAGTTTTTCTTTTTCATTTTGATTTATTTTTAACAAAGTAACAAAGTAATTTTCAGGTGGTTTATCTTCATAAGGGAGGTATGCATCAAGTTTAAATTCTTTAAATTTGTTGTTTTGTTTTCTTTTGTATTTAATTGATTTTGAATTACAGATTACAAAGTATGAAGAGTTGTTAATAATTTCTTTTGAATTTGCTAAGAAAAAATTTTGACATGTAGAATATTTATTTGATTTTGAATAAAAATATGAATTTGATTTATTTTTATCATTCACACTCTCCTTCGAAAAGATTGGATTATTGGGTTTTGAAAAATTAATATTTTGAATAGGTTGATTTGAAGAATTTGATTTTGAGCAAGAATTAGGATTGCCGAGGAAACAGATTGATTACCAGATTTCAGATTATTACAAGAATTATTATTAAAAGAATCGTTACTAAGATTAACAGAGTTACAAGGAGAATTACTAGAGTTAACAGGATTACAAGAATTTGTACTAAGATTAACAGGATTATTACAAGAATTTTTTCTAGGAAGTACACAAGAGTTAGAAACATAAGTTGGTTTATTATTATTTTTCAAAGGTTGTGAATTAATTGATTTTGTACGTTCTGAGTGGAAACAAGAAGTATTACAGAAAGATTTATTGCCAGAGTGATTATCAAGATTATTATTATTTTTAGAATGAGGTTTACAAGATTTATCAGATTTTGTATTTTGAGAATTCGTCACGAATGAATTTGGGAGTATTAAACAATTTGAAAGACAGTAATTTGAATTGAAAGTTATTTCTTTAGTTGTAAAATTGATAGTGGGATTGTGAGTTACGAGCCAATCTATTCCAAGAATACCACAATACGAAGGTAGATCCACAATATAGAATTCTGTTTTACAAAGGTGATTTTTATATTTCAACGAGATGGGATAAGTTTTACCAAAAATTGTTTGATTTCCGGCTACTCCAGAAACGGCAGGAAAAGTGGAATCTGAGTCGAAAGGAATATTGTTTTCTTTAGCAAAGTGTATATCCATAAGATTTAATTGAGAACCTGAATCTATGAGTAGTTTAGCATTGCAAGAAGAGTTTAAAGTTTGTAGATTGAATTCGGCAACTGGAGCATTCAAAGATGGATCATCAGAAAGTCTAGGTCTTGGTTTTGGTTTGGATTCTGGATTGGAAATAAAAGCATTGCTGGAAGAGGGTTTATTGTCATCTTCATTCACTTTATTCTTTAAAGGGCAATTATTAACTTGATGATTTTTTGATCCACAGTAGAAACAAAGATGTTCTTTTCTTCTTCTTTCTTTTTCTTCACGAGTTATTGTTTCATTAGATTTACTTGAGGAAAATTGAAAAGAGTTAGCATGACGGCCAAAAGAATGATTACTTGAATTATTTGATTTAAAATATTGATTATGCGTAGAAAGTCTTAAATCTATACGAGAAGCTATGGTTTGAAGAGAGAATAAGGATTGTGGTCCAGGAAACATTTCTAAGATTCTGGTTGCAATATTGTCGTTTAATCCTGCGAGAAAAGCATCCATTTTAGCAGCTTCATTCCAAGAAGAGTCATCTGCGTATTTATTGAACTCCAGGATGTAGCTTCTTACATCTCCAAGACGTCTCTGTTTAATGGTTCTGAGCTTTTGGTTTGCTATGAAGGTTGAATCATAATTTCCAAAGGTAGCTTTAAACTTGGATATAAACGCTTCATAGTCGTCTAAACATGGGTCTACATTTTCAATTAAAGTTGCGGCCCAATTCATAGCAGAACCGTAAAGTCTGGAAATGATGTATGCAACCTTAACTGGATCTTCAGAAAATTTTTCTGGTTGCAACATGAAGACAAGGTTCATTTTTGCAAGGAAGCCTTTAAAGAAACGACGGTCTCCAGCGAATCCATCTTTGTACAGTAACATTTAAATTAAGAAATTATCTTCGTTCATTTTTGTTTGATTAGTTTATTATTGGTCTCGACTTGGAATTCAAATTGTTTATTAAGGTAAATTTAAATTTTAATTTCGCTTTTTATGCCTTACAACTTTAAAAATAAACCGGCAAAAGCTACTAACTAGAGGTATATACTAGACCTCGAAATAAATATTAAAACTATATAATTAAAGTCGCTTCACCTTCACGACCAACCTCCAGCCTTCGGTGACTGAAGTTCCTTATTTGCCAGAGCTTACGAAGGTATTGAACTTGAACGTCCGATATTGCAGTGCTTTTTATCACACAACAATTCCTTCCCCCAAGAAAGCGTGCTTTTCACACTACCCACTTTTATCAATACCTAAGTAACTAATTGACTATAGTTTCTTAACCTACTAGAAACTAGTTACTTACGCCAAACACTCTGTATATGAGCTCTAAACGCTCCTAGTATATTTTACAAATAATTTACCTTAAGAGTTTAATAGATATTTAATTACACAGAAGTTTACAAAGATGTTTTTCTTTTAATAATTTTTTCTATTTCACACTGCTGTTCTTTCAGTTTATCAACTTACTCGAGCTGAATGTAGGACTTACGTCTGAGCCTACCAGCGAGGGCCAATGTGAAACTTGAAATTTAATTATAAAAGAAAAAAGACAGTATAAAAATAAGGATCCTCAGAATGATTCTCCTTATTAAAAATTTTATTAAGTTTATAAATATATATTTTTTTTTTTTTTTTTTTTTTTTTTTTTTTTTTGACTAGAAAAAATTTTTTTGAAAAATAATTTAATTTATCTATTCTATAATTTATTCATTCACTTATTTTTTTATATTAATTTATTTAATTTATTAATATTCATTCACTTAATTTAATTTATTTAATTTTTTTAATTTAATTTTATTAATTTTCCGAAAATATCACTGGCAAGGTAGTACAAAATCTTTTTCAAATGCTATGGGGTACACTATTTTTATCTTCGGGTAGTACAAGGAAAATTTTTCAAAATGTTACACAAGGAAAATTTTTTAACTATTCTAGAGTGGTACAAAATTTCCAATAACTAAGGTTTCTAAGTAGTTCAAAGGCAATTCAAAGTAAAGTGGCCAAGACTAAGGAGAGAAACTAGGCGGTAGTTCTAAGAACTTGGTTAAACTAAGGACGGGTGGAATCTGGGTGCTTTATTTTTTTTACTTTATCAAGAAAAATTTTTATTCGAGAAGGATACTTGATAGGATGGATACTAGAATTATTCAAGAAAAGTAGACAAAGGGTAAACAAGAAGTAGACAAGACTAAGACAAGACTAAAAACTAAGGATTATACAAGGTAGATAACTGGTAATCAAAAACTAGGATAGAAGTATTCAAGGGATTAGGAGATTATTACTAGAACAGGTAGTATCCAGAGACTAAGAAAAGTAATATTCTAAGATTAAGACTAAAGGAAGTAATATCCAAAGGTAGTTCTAAAAGGCGGTAGAATCCAATAAAAGGTAGAAACTAAAAATTGGTAGCAGATTCCAAAATTTTCGACACTAAGGTTCCAGGCGGTGTTTCTTTTGTTGGGTGCTTTTATTGTAACGGAACGGTAGTTCCAATATTACAATTGACACCAAAATCTGAGGTAAACACAAACAAAATAAAATTTAAAATAAAAGATACTTATTGCAATATCAGAACACCTTTCCTTTGTTAACCTGAAAGGTCGGTGTCGAGATATATATATTAGTAAGATTTAGTTTTAAGTTTTATTTTATTTTTATTTAAAATATGTTTTATTAGAATTTAGTTTTATTAATTATTAAAAATTAATAATAACTAATCTTTGTAGTATTTCAAACTACTTATGAATTAATTATTACTAATATATATAAAGTTATAAAAGAATAAAAGCACAAAGAAAAATATTTTAACTAAAAGTTTTACACCTATTTATACTTTTTGCGGAAACATAGTTTTTTAAAAATAAAAGTTCATAAAAATAATAAAAAATTGCTAGAAACTAAGATATTTTGATATAAAATGAATCTCATAGAAAAATAAAGAAATATTATATAATTTTTTCTTAAAGTTTCTAATTTTATTCCATTTAATTCTATAAAGAAATACAGAAATAAAATACAGAAACAAATACAGAATAAAATACAGAAATTTATAATAAATAAATTTAAAATAAAATTTTTATAAAATTTGGAACAAGGTGTGAGTCGAACCCAGAGTGTTCGCCCAGATGGTCATAGTTACTAACCACTAGACCATGGTTACTATTTTACTAATTGAGGGATTCGTTACAGTTTTATTATAAAATTCTTTTAAATAATTAATTCTTTAAATAAATATGTTTTATTATAAAATTCTTTTATTATTATCAAATAAAAAAATATATCTCAAAAAAAAAATTTAAAACCAATATCTCAAATTTAGTAATAATTATTTTTACTTATGTTAATTTATTGTTTATTTTTCATACTTTTTGTTCCCGCCCGGATTCTCCACCAAATTTTTCTTGATGCAGGAAACATGTATATTCATAAACAATAAATATAATTAACTTATATACTAAATAATTATTACTAATGAATCAATAAAATTAAAAATAAAATAATCTTTTGTTTAACTCTTCTTTTATTTTTATTATTCTTATTTTTAAATACAAATTATTGATCGTTTTATAAAAGAAAGAAAAATTATCCTCCTTTTATAATACATGAATTTTATTATTATAGTCTTTCGACTATTATTATTATTATTTATTTAATTAATCTAATTATTATTATTTATTTTATAATATAATTCTCTATTCTAAACATTATTTTCTAAGATTTATTTTAATATTAATTATTATTGTTATTATTATTTATTAATATTTTCTATTCTAATTATTAAATATTTTATTAATCTATTTAGTGTTTTAAATAAAAATTAAAAATAAATATTATACTTTTATACAGAAATACATTTAACTTCTGTATTATACATTTTATAAATAATTCATTTATTTTATAATTAATTTTTATTATTTTATTTATTTTATTTTATTTTAATAATATACAGAATATTTATTTTCTGTATTTGTCCAGGGTTTTTAAGTTGGAGGGAAAGGATAAGGGAAAAAAAGGAAAAGAGTGGATAGTATTATTTAATTATAATTATTTATATATTTATTATTATAAATATTTATTATTATAATTATATTGAAGTATTAAATTTATTAAAGGTTAGAATTAGAAATATTAATAATTATTGTTATAAGAATATAAATAAAATGTATTAATAAAGTGTTATAAAATATTTGATATTGATAAAATATTATTTAAAATATTATTTATTATATATAAAGTTTATTATAAAATATTAATAAGATTTATTTAAAATATTAATAAAGATATAGAATTTATTATAAGATATTAATAGGATTTATTTAATATAAAATATTAATAATATTTATTTATTATAAGAATATTGATAAAATTTATTATAAGAATATTAATTATAAAGTATTGATAAAATTTATTTGATATTAATAAAATATTTATAATTTATTTTAAGATATTAATAAAATATTGATAATATAAAAATAATTTTTAATATAGATAAAATTATTATGTTTTAAGATATTAATAATATTATAAAGAAGTTTTATTAAATGTTAGTTTATATGGGATAAAAGGTTTAATGTAAAGATTTGGAGTGACCACTAGGTTATTGTAGGAAATTAATAATAAATAATAATATAATATATTAAATTATTTATAACACTATTGATTATTCACTTAATTAATTAGTAGATTCATTTATATAATATATATTTGTTCATTTATTTATGGTTGATATTTATATTTTATTTATTATTAATTGATTGTTAATATCGACTCAAAGAGTCAAATAAAATAAAATACATGAATTTATATATTCAAAAATCTATTCTAAATTATTACATGATTGGGCAAATTATTTAAAATAAGAATTATATAATTATTTAATTATTATTTTAATTAAATAAATATAATATTAAGAACTAGATAAATTATTATATTAATTAAGTGAATAATAAATTAATATTTAAATAAATTTATTTCAATGAATACATATTATTAATTTAAGTAAATTATTATCTAATAATTGAGTGAATATATTTATTATTAATTAAATAAATAATATTATTCCGAAAGGTAAAGAGTAAGGTTCGAACCAGAGACAACCAACATAATAATAGAAGCAGGTAGAACTGAGCCTAATTAGTAGCCATAATGGATCCATATCATTACATTTAAAAATATGGGTTTAGAAATAATGTGTATATAAGGGAATATTGTATCACACAATTAATAAAATAGTAACAATGGTCTAGTGGTTAGTCACTATGACCATCTGGGCGAACACTCTGGGTTCGACTCACACTTGTTATAAACTTTATTAAAATTTTATTTTTTAAATTTTTTATTATAAATTTCTGTATTTTATTTCTGTATTTTTATTTCTGTATTTTACGTAGAAATTAATAGAATACAATCAAAAATTTAAGACAACTTTTATATTAAGACAACTTTTATATTAAATTTTTCTAAATTTTTCTATAAGATTTTAATCAAAAGTTTCTAGAAATTTTAAATAACTTTTTACGAAGAAAACTATTTTTCCGTAAAAAGTATAAATAGGTGTAAAATTTTTTAATGATTAATTCTTCGCGATTTTATTAATTAATTATAAGTAATTCAGAATATTACAAAATTAATTAATAAATAAATAAATTTTTACTTTTAATAAATCTAATAAAACAAGTTCTTATAAAACCAATTTTCTTTTCTGATTTACTTTCTGTGTAGACCTGTTGGGTCAATCAAAATAATTGTGTAAAATAATTTACTTATTTTTTACAATTTATTACAGGTGTATTGTTTTTAGAATTATTAGGAATTTTGAAGTTAATTAATAGATTCTCAATAAAATTCCTTTGATGAATATAATAATTAAACTAGTCTTGCTCAACAGTAATACCTAATAGATATTTGATAGGTTCACAATTAGAAATATTGAATTTTGATTTGATTTTGTTAATTGTAGCTTTAATTTCAGAGTCAATTCCACAAATAAGCATATCATCAACATAAAGTCCGATGATGCAGATAATTTCATTTTTATTATTATATTTGCGAAAAATACAAGAGTCAGATTTAAGTTGAATGAAATTAATGTCAATTAAGAAAGTAGAGATTGTTTCGAACCATTGTCTTCCGGATTGTCTTAACCCATACAAGGCTTTATTAAGTTTCCAATATCCTTTGTTATAATTGGCATCACCTGGTGGAATTTTAACAAAAATAGTTTTATCTAAGTTGGCGTTTAAATAAGCAGCTTTAATATCTAGTTGGAAAACATTCCAACACATTTTAGCAGCAATAGCAATTAACAATTTTAAGCTGTCAGAATTAAGGGTAGGTGAATAGGTTAGGTCAAAGTCGATTCCGAATTCTTGTGTAAATCCCCTAGCAACGAGTCTAGCCTTGAACTTAACGATTTGGTTATTTTCATCTCTTTTAATGGAAAATACCCATTTTGTTGAAATAATTTTCCTTCCCTTGGGAATTTTTTTGACAAAAGTCACTACATTGTTGTTGTATAAATTATCTAATTCGTCTGATATGGATTTGATCCATTTTTCGCTATTTTCGCTGTTAATAGCCTGTTTAAAGCTGAATGGGATATCAGATGAGATTGAGTTAATATGGTGAAAAGAAGAATTTTGAATAATTGAATAAATTTTATTATTATCAGTTTGATTATTTAAATTATTATCTTTATTTGGGATTTCTTTGTTGTTTGTTTGATTTCTTGGTTCAGTGTTGATTGGATTTGAATCGAAACAGTTATTTTTAATTATATTTGAATCAATATTGTGATGGTCATTTTCGTATTTAAATGAGTATTCTCCGGGAGTATTTTCAAGAAATTTTGCCTCTCTAACTAGGTGAAGATTTTGGTTATTGATATCCATAATAATATAGCAATCTGTATTGAATTGAATACCCAAGAAAATCCCTTCTGCAGAATTGATATCGAATTTTGATTTTTTATTTTGGATGTTATTATAAAATGATTTACAACCGAAAACTTTGATTTTAGATAGATCGACTTTTTTGTTATAAAATATCTCGTTCGGAATTAGGTTTGATATGCTACTTCTGGGAGTAATATTGTAACGGTATCAACAACGACATTAAGGAACTTCGTGGCTCAACGGTAACTACTTCTACCTTTATCATAGATATCACTGGTTCGAATCCTACTTTTACCTTTTTGATTTGGAAAATTATTCATTTATTTAGTTATTAATACATTTGTTCATTTACTTATTTTATTAATAGAATTATTTAGTCTATAATTATTCATTCACTTAGTTAGATTTATTTAGATATTAGTTATTCGTTCACTTAGATATAAATACGATTTTATTTAGATACTAATTATGTATTCACTTAATTATAGTAATAGTTAAATAATTAAATATTTTGTTATTTAAATAAGTAAACCAATCACGTAATGATTTAGAATAAGTCTTGAATATAAAAGAAATGTATTAATATTATTTTTACTCTTGGAGTCATTATTAATAAGAAAAATATTAAATATTTAAATATTAAATAAAATACAAAATAAATCCATAAACATTATGTTTTAATATTGTGTTGTTTATTTTGTTTGTTTATTTTATTTTAATTATTGAAATACTACAACAACCTAGTGAATTTCTCACTAAGTTCGTTACAATAATGACTCCCGTTGCAAAACATTCACTACCTTGTTGTAGTATCCCTTTGTCAACGTAACCATTGTTAACATTATTAATTTTATTATTTAATATTAAAATTTAGAAATTTCAATAATTATGAAAATTTTTCTGAACGATAATGCATCCATCGAGCTTTGGACCTAAAGGTTTTGAATGCACTCATCCATCAAGAATTAAGGAAAAAGTCATCAAAATAAGTGCATTTCTATCAAGAGGAGGATGTTAGCTACTTTTTGGACTATTAAACTCTCTGATATCGCTCTTGAATCGCTAGAAACTACCTTTTTTAGATTTTGGAAACTACTTCTTAGCATACAACTCGCTTGCATTGGACAGCTCTTAGTGTGAATAATATTTTTGTTTTTTCTTAGTTTTCTTTAGTTTTCGTTATAGTTTTCGGTTATTCGCAACTTACAGATTCTGATTTCCATTTTAGACAAGGTTTTCTATTCTATTGATCGTCTGGAATCCGATCTTCGAAGGGGGGTATTGTAACGGTATCAACAACGACATTAAGGAACTTCGTGGCTCAACGGTAACTACTTCTACCTTTATCATAGATATCACTGGTTCGAATCCTACTTTTACCTTTTTGATTTGGAAAATTATTCATTTATTTAGTTATTAATACATTTGTTCATTTACTTATTTTATTAATAGAATTATTTAGTCTATAATTATTCATTCACTTAGTTAGATTTATTTAGATATTAGTTATTCGTTCACTTAGATATAAATACGATTTTATTTAGATACTAATTATGTATTCACTTAATTATAGTAATAGTTAAATAATTAAATATTTTGTTGTAACGGAACGGTAGTTCCAATATTACAATTGACACCAAAATCTGAAGTAAACACAAACAAAATAAAATTTAAAATAAAAGATACTTATTGCAATATCAGAACACCTTTCCTTTGTTAACCTGAAAGGTCGGTGTCGAGATATATATATTAGTAAGATTTAGTTTTAAGTTTTATTTTATTTTTATTTAAAATATGTTTTATTAGAATTTAGTTTTATTAATTATTAAAAATTAATAATAACTAATCTTTGTAGTATTTCAAACTACTTATGAATTAATTATTACTAATATATATAAAGTTATAAAAGAATAAAAGCACAAAGAAAAATATTTTAACTAAAAGTTTTACACCTATTTATACTTTTTGCGGAAAAATAGTTTTAAAAATAAAAGTTCATAAAAAATAATAAAAATTGCTAGAAACTAAGATATTTTGTTATAAAATGAATCTCATAGAAAAATAAAGAAATATTATATAATTTTTTCTTAAAGTTTCTAATTTTATTCCATGTAATTCTATAAAGAAATACAGAAATAAAATACAGAAACAAATACAGAATAAAATACAGAAATTTATAATAAATAAATTTAAAATAAAATTTTTATAAAATTTGGAACAAGGTGTGAGTCGAACCCAGAGTGTTCGCCCAGATGGTCATAGTTACTAACCACTAGACCATGGTTACTGTTTTACTAATTGAGAGATTCGTTACATTTGTTATTTAAATAAGTAAACCAATCACGTAATGATTTAGAATAAGTCTTGAATATAAAAGAAATGTATTAATATTATTTTTACTCTTGGAGTCATTATTAATAAGAAAAATATTAAATATTTAAATATTAAATAAAATACAAAATAAATCCATAAATATTATGTTTTAATATTGTGTTGTTTATTTTGTTTGTTTATTTTATTTTAATTATTGAAATACTACAACAACCTAGTGAATTTCTCACTAAGTTCGTTACAAATATTGTATAGATGGTTGGCATAGATAATAGCGAAAGACCAGAAGTCTAAACTGAGTTTTGCCCAATATAGCAGTGTCTTGGCGGAGTTGACTATTGTCTGGTTGAATCTTTCGGCTATCCCATTATTTTCTGGATTGTAGGGTGGAGAGAATATTTTCTTGATCCCATTTCTCCTACAATACTTCTTGATTTTTGAGTTGTTGAACTCTCTACCATTGTCGCTTTTGAAAAATTTCACTTTATTGTTGTAGTGGTTATCTAAGTACTTGAGAAAATATAAAATAGTATTAGTGGCTTCTGATTTTTCCTTTAATAAAAAGACCCATGATTTTCTGCTAAACTCATCAATAAATGTAATGATATATTTCATTCCATCTATTGAGGCTGGTTTAATTGGTCCCATGATATCTGAGTGAATGGTTTCTAGGACTCTAGATGCCTTCGGGGTGGTTTTGTTATGTGGATGTCTCTTCATTTTGGAGATATCACATTCCTTGCAATTTGTTTCTTTATCTTCATGTAATTCTAGGTAATTATTGATATCCTTAAAATAGAAATGTCCTAATCGGTTGTGCCAGATCTTTAGGTTGTCACCGGTCTCTGTAGAATTAATGTTGGAGTTTGAACTAGTGAGTTTTATTCTGGCTATATTGTAATTGTCTGGTACAATTTGGGCAATGATGGTGTTATTTTCATTGGTTAAATTTAGGTAAGTCTTATTGTTGACACTTTTAATATTTGAAAATATGCCAGTTTAATACCGCTGATTAAGTTTTTATTAATGTCCTTTGAGTAGAGGACTTTATCCAGGACTATCTCGTAACCGTTAATTTTCCCACGAAATGTACCATAACCTTCAAAGACGCAGGTAGAATTGTTGGCACAACTCATAGTGATTTTTTCTTCCTTAAAATTTTCTAAAAGGCCCCTCTCGTTGGTGGCTCCTTGTAATTTTTTT
>MCFG01000510.1:0-39687 GCA_002104895.1 Anaeromyces robustus | reverse complement strand
TCACCTTGTATAATTCTTAGTTTAGTCTTGTCTTAGTCTTGTCTACTTCTTGTTTACCCTTTGTCTACTTTTCTTGAATAATTCTAGTATCCATCCTATCAAGTATCCTTCTCGAATAAAAATTTTTCTTGATAAAGTAAAAAAATAAAGCACCCAGATTCCACCCGTCTTAGTAACCAAGTTCTTTAGAACTACCGCCTAGTTTTCTCCTTAGTCTTAGCTACTTTACTTGAATTGCCTTTGAACTACTTAGAAACCTTAAGTTATTGAAAATTTTGTACCACCCTAAAATCTTTGAAAATTTTTCTTTGTGTTAACATTTAAAAAATTTTTTCAGTACTACCAAAAGATAAAAAATAGTGTACCCCCATAGTATTTAAAAAGATTTTGTACTACCTTGCCAGTGATAATTTTGGAAAAATTAATAAATTAAAATAAAAAATTAAATAAATTAAATTAAGTGAATAAATATTAATAAATTAAATAAATTATTATAAAAAATTAAGTGAATATATAAATTATAGAATAGATAAATTAAATTATTTTTCAAAAAATTTTTCTAGTCAAAAAAAAAAAAATTTTTATAAATCTAATAAAATTTTTAATAAGGAGAATCATTCTGAGGATCCTTATTTTTATACTGTCCCTCTTTTCTTTTATAATTAAAATTTCGAGTTTCACATTGGCCCTCGCTGGTAGGCACAGACGTAAGTCCTACATTCAGCTCGAGTAAGTTGATAAACTGAAAGAACAGCAGTGTGAAATAGAAAAAATTATTAAAAGAAAAAACATCCTTGTAAACTTCTGTGTAATTAAATATCTATTAAATTCTTAAGGTAAATTATTTGTAAAATATACTAGGAGCGTTTAGAGCTCATATACAGAGTGTTTGGCGTAAGTAACTAGTTTTCTAGTAGGTTAAGAAACTATAGTCAATTAGTTACTTAGGTATTGATAAAAGTGGGTAGTGTGAAAAGCACGCTTTCTTGGGGGAAGGAATTGTTGTGTGATAAAAAGCACTGCAATATCGGACGTTCAAGTTCAATACCTTCGTAAGCTCTGGCAAATAAGGAACTTCAGTCACCGAAGGCTGGAGGTTGGTCGTGAAGGTGAAGCGACTTTAATTATATAGTTTTAATATTTATTTCGAGGTCTAGTATATACCTCTAGTTAGTAGCTTTTGCCGGTTTATTTTTGAGTTGTAAGGCATAAAAAGCGAAATTAAAATTTAAATTTACCTTAATAAACAATTTGAATTCTTAGTTAAAACCAAAAATAAAACAACAATGATGAACGAAGATAATTTTTTCAATTTAAATGTTACGTACAAAGATGGATTCGCTGGAGACCGTCGTTTCTTTAAAGGCTTTCTTGCAAAAATGAACCTTGTCTTTATGTTGCAACCAGAAAAATTTTCTGAAGATCCAGTTAAGGTTGCATACATCATTTCCAGACTTTACGGTTCTGCAATGAATTGGGCCGCAACTTTAATTGAAAATGTAGACCCATGTTTAGATGACTATGAAGCGTTTATATCCAAGTTTAAAGCTACCTTTGGAAATTATGATTCAACCTTCATAGCAAACCAAAAGCTCAGAACCATTAAACAGAGACGTCTTGGAGATGTAAGAAGCTACATCCTGGAGTTCAATAAATACGCAGATGACTCTTCTTGGAATGAAGCTGCTAAAATGGATGCTTTTCTCGCAGGATTAAACGACAATATTGCAACCAGAATCTTAGAAATGTTTCCTGGACCACAATCCTTATTCTCTCTTCAAACCATAGCTTCTCGTATAGATTTAAGACTTTCTACTCATAATCAATATTTTAAATCAAATAATTCAAGTAATCATTCTTTTGGTCGTCATGCTAACTCTTTTCAATTTGCTTCGAATAAATCTAATGAAACAATAACTCGTGATGAAAAAGAAAGAAGAAGAAAAGAACATCTTTGTTTCTACTGTGGATCAAAAAACCATCAAGTTAATAACTGCCCTTTAAAGAATAAAGTAAATGAAGATGACAACAAACCCTCTTCCAGCAATGCTTTTATTTCTAATCCAGAATCCAAACCAAAATCAAGACCTAGACTTTCTGATGATCCATCTTTGAATGCTCCAGTTGCCGAATTCAATCTACAAACTTTAAACTCTTCTTGCAATGCTAAACTACTCATCGATTCAGGTTCTCAATTAAATCTTATGGATATACACTTTGCTAAAGAAAACAATATTCCTTTTGATTCTGATTCTACTTTTCCTGCCGTTTCTGGAGTAGCCGGAAATCAAACAATTTTTGGTAAAACTTTTCCTATCTCGTTGAAATATAAAAATCACCTTTGTAAAACAGAATTCTATATTGTGGATCTACCTTCGTATTGTGGTATTCTTGGAATAGATTGGCTCGTAACTCACAATCCCACTATCAATTTTACAACTAAAGAAATAACTTTCAATTCAAATTACTGTCTTTCAAATTGTTTAATACTCCCAAATTCATTCGTGACGAATTCTCAAAATACAAAATCTGATAAATCTTGTAAACCTCATTCTAAAAATAATAATAATCTTGATAATCACTCTGGCAATAAATCTTTCTGTAATACTTCTTGTTTCCACTCAGAACGTACAAAATCAATTAATTCACAACCCTTGAAAAATAATAATAAACCAACTTATGTTTCTAACTCTTGTGTACTTCCTAGAAAAAATTCTTGTAATAATCCTGTTAATCTTAGTACAAATTCTTGTAATCCTGTTAATTCTATTAATTCTCCTTGTAACTCTGTTAATCTTAGTAACGATTCTTTTAACAATAATTCTTGTAATAATCTGAAATCTGGTAATCAATCTGTTTCCTCTGGCAATCCTAATTCTTGCTTAAAATCAAATTCTTCAAATCAACCTATTCAAAATAATAATTTTTCAAAACCCATTAATCCAATCTTTTCGAAGGAGAGTGTGAACGATAATAATAAATTAAAGTCAAATTTTCGTTCAAAAATATATAAATATTCTACATGTCAAAATTTTTCCTTAGCAAATTCAAAAGAAATTATTAACAACTCTTCATTCTTTGCAATCAGCAATTCAAAATCAATTAAATACAAAAGAAAGCAAAACAACAAATTTAAAGAATTTAAACTTGATGAATATCTCCCTTATGAAGATAAACCACCTGAAAACTTACTCTGTTACTTTGTTAAAAATAAACCAAAATGAAAAAGAAAAACTTAAATAATGAATCTCAATTATTAAATTTATTTTATCAATATTTTATTCTTTATCAATATCAAACTTATTGTTATTATTATTAGTTTAAAATCTTAGCTTAGTTTAGTTTAGTTATAGTATTATCAATATCATGTAAACTTTATTAATATTCATGTATTTTTATTAATATCAAATTATATTATTTTTACACCTATATAGTATAGTTTTAGTATAGTTTAAAAATTTAGTTAAAATTTTTCTTAGTATAGTTTAGCCTAGTTTTAAGATTCGTCTGGTATCCGAATCCTGAAGGAGGACCATGTAACGAATCTCTCAATTAGTAAAATAGTAACCATGGTCTAGTGGTTAGTAACTATGACCATCTGGGCGAACACTCTGGGTTCGACTCACACCTTGTTCCAAATTTTATAAAAATTTTATTTTAAATTTATTTATTATAAATTTCTGTATTTTATTCTGTATTTGTTTCTGTATTTTATTTCTGTATTTCTTTATAGAATTACATGGAATAGAATTAGAAACTTTAAGAAAAAATTATATAATATTTCTTTATTTTTCTATGAGATTCATTTTATAACAAAATATCTTAGTTTCTAGCAATTTTTATTATTTTTTATGAACTTTTATTTTTAAAACTATTTTTCCGCAAAAAGTATAAATAGGTGTAAAACTTTTAGTTAAAATATTTTTCTTTGTGCTTTTATTCTTTTATAACTTTATATATATTAGTAATAATTAATTCATAAGTAGTTCGAAATACTACAAAGATTAGTTATTATTAATTTTTAATAATTAATAAAACTAAATTCTAATAAAACATATTTTAAATAAAAATAAAATAAAACTTAAAACTAAATCTTACTAATATATATATCTCGACACCGACCTTTCAGGTTAACAAAGGAAAGGTGTTCTGATATTGCAATAAGTATCTTTTATTTTAAATTTTATTTTGTTTGTGTTTACTTCAAATTTTGGTGTCAATTGTAATATTGGAACAACCGTTCCGTTACATCGATATAAGGAAGAGAGTAAACATCAGGAATTGTGGCATCATTTAATTTTCGATAGTCGATACATAAACGCCACTTTCCATTGGATTTTAAGACTAGAACCACAGGAAAAGACCATTCAGAAGTGGAAGGTTCTATTAATCCCTTGTTGATTAATTTGATTAACTCTTCTTTTAAAATATCCGATTTTAATTTATTTAACCTATAACAATGCAATTTTATAGGTTTTACCCCTTTCTTTAATTTAATTTTGTGCGGAGTTAATGTAGAAGGTACGAGATCATCCGATGAAGTAGCCACAACTTCTATGTGATTATTTAATAAAATTACGATTTCGTCTATATATTGTGGATTCACGTGATCCAAAAATTTATCACTATTAATATATTCTTTGGCATTAATGTATGGTTCTTTTTCATAATTTAATGGAAACTTTTCATTAATTTTTATTTCATTATTATTATTATTACTATTATTGTCTTCTATTTTCTTAATGAAACAGGAGACTTTCTCCTCGTTTTCCATTTCATATCCATTCAAAATGTCACATAAAAATTCAAGTTCCATATTATGATTTAACCAATAAATTGAATTTAAAGGAGCTATTATACAAATCTTTTGTAAAAATTGTGTATAATAACCTAAAATTAAATCATAATAAGAATCTTGATTATCCACAACCCTGAATGGAGCTTCAAATTTTAAGGAGCCTATTTCAATTGGAATTTTAACAATCTCAATTCCATTGGATCGCAGTTACTAACCGCTTGGAGTAGACGTATGTGACTTACTCCTAATAATGGAAATTTTGTTGGGAGAGATTCCAAAAATTCCCTTGAAATAATGTTTACATTACTGCCAGAGTCAACCAAAAGTCTGGCAGAATTGTTTTCAATTTTAGCCGTAACAATGGCTAATTCATCCTCACTGACCTCCCTTCTTTTACTAATATAGGAATGGTCAGGATCATTAACTATAAGAGAGTTAATTTCTAATTCTCTTATGGCTCCTATAATGTCTTTCTTATCGGACTTTTCTAATTTTAAATTTTTAATTAATTCAGCCCTAATCCTTGGACTACAGTCTAATAATTGGGCAAAGGTAATATTACTAGGAGTGTTTAAAAGATCCTTAGTAATATTATAATCTTCTTTGTCCTTAATCAATTTAATATGTCTAGGAGGTTTAATTTTTAATTTATCCTCCTTCTTATTGTTAATGTTTTTATTTAGTTCATTACTACTATTGTTCTTACTATCAATAATATTACTACTAAAGTTATTATTATTTAAATTTTTATTATCATCTTTATTAATGTCGGTAGTCATGTGACCAGAATTTTTATTATCAAGAATTTCTTGATTGGTCATGTGATCTTCCTTAAATTCTTCGTCCGAATTTATTTTTTTATTGTTATCTAATTGATTATTTTCTTTACTATCAATTGGATTAGTTTCATTTTCGTTTGTTTCATGATTACTAGGATTATTGTCATTAAGTTTTGTATTATTATTATTCTTTGTTAATCTACGCTTTGGTATCAAAATTTTTCTCCTTGTCTCCAAATCCATGGTATCTGATTCATCATCAGAATCCGGGATAGTAATGGGTTGTTTTGTCTTCTCATTGTTTTTATATTTGTTTGGTCGGTTGTTTCTAAAATTATTATTCTTCCTTTTCAAAGCGTAGACAAGGGCATTTTTATTAACACTTTGATTTACGGGAGAGTGTTTACTCCCTATTCTGAGTTTAAAGGAGTTTCTTCTTCTTCTAATTCGTTCCTTTTAAACTCATTATACTTCATTTTATTATAGGCAGGACATGCATACTTAACATGTCCTTCTTCATTGCAGAAGTAGCAAGTTTTAATCCTCATTTCTTTTACGCCCTGGGTTAAGTCTTCCATTTCTTTCACGTGACTTTCCTTGATGACTTTTCTGTTCATGTTATCGTTCGGTGTGTTACTTCTATTAAGTTGAATTTTGTTTTGATGGAAGTAGTGGGAAGTGGAGGTGGTTGGTTTGTGGTATGAATACTTAAGATGAGCTTCTTCATATCGCTCAGCCAATTCATACGCCTCATTTAAATCTGTACATTTGTTCACGTGAATACCCTTACAAGCCTCAGATCTTGATTTAATAGAATTAACGTAATCGAAAACTGTAATAGCTGGCTTGAATTTCTTATCTAACTTTCTGTAAAGTTTCTTATACTCTCTATTAAAATCAACAATACTTTGTTTGCTACTGATAGAAAGTGTTTTAATTTTCTCCAATATGCGGTATGGGTCCTTTTCACCCTCAACTACACTTAGTAATTTCTTCTTTATAGTAAATAATTGAGGGAATATGATTCTATTATTATCGTCATATAGTAGTAACTCATCTAAATCTTCAGCATGGTCATCAGGAGTGGCCATCTTACATAGCTTAAAAATGAGTTCCTTATCAGTAATGTTGTGGTACTCTAACCAAGAAACAAATTTTGAGTACCAGCCACATACATTTGGTCTCCTTGGATCAATTTTTGGTAAGGAGTCCAAATCAATACTATTATTATTTCTGTTAATAGTATTTACCAAAGAGGCAATGGAATGTTCTAAGGACGAGGCAAAAAGAGAGAAAGAATTTTCTAGGCTTGGGGAAATTGGAGTAAATGGGGTGGATGGAGTTGGGAGAATTCCATCACTGTTAGATGAGTTTTCTGTATTAATGTTTTCAGATTGCATAATTATTATTATATTTTTTTTTTTTTTTTTTTTTTTTTTTTTTTTTTTTTATATTATAAATCGAACTATTTAATTAAAATTAATTAAATTGAAAAATGATATTATTAAATAACTTATTTTATTATTATATTAATTAAAGGTTAACTTCTTCTTCTACCACACTTCTTCCTTTAATTATTGTTTCAATAAAACAATGATTTAATAATAATCAATAATAAAATTTAATTATGTATGAAATATATAAATAACAAAATTATATGCTTTTCCTCCCTTAAACCGATATCTCCACCAAATGAGGTATAACACTTTTAAGGTTCAGAAAATTTTTAAATAAGGAAAGAATTTTGTTTTAATAAACTTTATTATATTTATTAATTATTTATTATATTTTTGAACTTAATTTTTGTCTACATTTTATATTAGATATTTTTAATTCTTTTTATACTTTTAAAATTATAATTATTTAATATTTGTATAATTATTTCTTTACCTTATTTTTAAGGAGAAAAATAAGGAGTTTATAATTATAACTAATATAAATAATTAATCACTATTTTCTATATTTTACCTAATGTTATAAAACTATAATTAATGTAAATAATACATTAATTTATGTATATAATAAAATAATTTTATAGATTTTATGTTCTTATATTATTAATTAATTTCTTAATAAATTTATGTATTGTAATAAAATTTAATACGTATTAAATTATTATATAATTTACATTATATAATAATTTATTGTGGCGCATTATTTACTAATAATTTTAAATTTATGTTTATTTTACTTCATTATTATTTTATTTATTTATTTATTTATTTATTTATTTATTTATTTATTTATTTATTTATTTATTTATTTATTTATTTATTTATTTATTTATTTATTTATTTATTTATTTATTTATTTATTTATTTATTTATTTATTTATTTATTTATTTATTTATTTATTAATTGTATTTTTTAATTAATAAATTAAAATATTTCGTAATCTTTCCAATTTATGATTTCATCAATATTAATATAAAAAATTTTTATGCTTTTTTTTTTTTTGTAAAAAAATAAACAATTTATACATAAATAATAAAATAAAAATCATAAAATATAAAAATATATAAATATAAAAAAAAAAACAACATTTATTTTCTTTTTTATTTTTTTTTCTTGTTTTTTTCCTATATATATTATCAATATATTATAATTAAAGAAAAAAATGGATTTTTTAAACCAAAAAGAAATCAGTAATTTTAAAAAAGAATACCCATTAGCTTATTGTTTTCTTCAAAGAAAAATTCAAAAATTAGCTAATGGAAATTTATTATATGACTTTATCAACCATTTTCACTCTTTTTTTGAATTGTTTTATTGGAATCCAATTCAAAATTTATTCTATTATTTAGAACTTTATTTGAATCTTCAATATTCCCAACTTTATACCTATTATAAATATATAACTTCTATGATTTCCTTTTATTTAAATACAAATTTTATACATTATTCAACTAAAATAAATAAATTAAAAAATATAATAAAACAACAAAAAATTTTTCAATATCAAATTTTTTTCAATAATATAAAACAAGTTCAACATAAAATTTTATTTCTGACAATTATATGTTTTTCATTAATTATTATAATCATTTATTATGTTGCACAAAGTCAATATAAAAATAAGGAAATTATATTAAATAAAATAGATAAAATATATTTATATAGAAATAAATTATTAGATAAATTCAAAAACTTTGATAAAAATTATAAAGGTAATGCTATTTTATTAAATATTAACTAAATAAAATCGTATTATTTATTATTTATTTACATATTTATTTATTTATTTATTTATTTTTTATTTATTTATTTATTTATTTATTTATTTATTTATTTATTTATTTATTTATTTATTTATTTATTTATTTATTTATCTATTTATCTATTTATTTATTTATTTATCTATTTATTTATCTATTTATTTATTTATTTATTTATTTATTTATTAATAAAAATAAATATAAAAATTTTATAAATACTCATAATAACATAAAAAAAAAATATATTACGAATTTTTTCACCATGTCAACAATTTAAATATAAAAAATGTTTAAAATTTTATTATTATATATTGTTAATATCTAATTATTATAAATATAAAACATGAAAAAAAAAATATTTTAAGAATATCACAATAAAAAAATTACCCTACATGACAGATTTTATTTATTTATGGAAAAAGATCAAGGTATGTTTTATTAATTATTATCATTATTAATATTAAGTAATATTTAGTAATTACAAAAATTATAATGTTAAAAAAAAAATTACAAAATATTAGTACAGTTTTAAATTAAAAAAGAAAAAAAATTTTTTTGTACATTGTACATAAAAGATGAATTAAACATAATTCTTAAAAGAATATTAAAATATAAATAAACAATAATATAAACTAAATAATAAAAAAAATAAAGAAATAGATAAAAAAGTCTTTTAGTTATAATAATAAAATATCAAAAATATATATTAAATTAAATATCAACTAAAAAATAATAAATAATAAAATAGATTTAGTTAATAAAATATAATAATAGAATAATTATGAGTATTAAAGAAAAAATTATATAAATTAGTGAACATTAAAAAGCGAAAAGTCTATTACAAAATATCAACAATTCAATTATCTTCTATATTATTATTAGCTTAATATAATTATATTATATTATATAATATAATTAATTTTTATGATATATATATTCATTTCATTTAAATTTTCTTTGATAATATATTGAGAAAATATAAATAATTAATATTAATAAATAAATAAATAAAAAAAAAAAAAAGAAGGAAAAGAATTATAATCAATAAATAATTATTCTTTTATTTTTATTCCAATATATATTATTCCTATTTATATAAATAAATAATAATCAAATCGAATAAATGTTCTGATTCTGTAATTTTCAATTGTTTAATATATATTAAAATATATTTATTATATATTTTACTATATATTACAATTTATAATATTGTTTATCTTTTAATATATAAATTTATACAAAACATTTATTACCATTATTTAATATACAACGGAAAAATATCTATATATATTTTATTTTAATTATAACATATATTTTATAATATAATTGTACTTAAATTGTATTTTATATAGGAATAAATAATACTGATTATAATGAATTATTAGTCTTTATATTTGGAGTCCACTATTATGATATAACTGGGTTGTTTAATAATAATTATAATTCTTCAATCTTACTAATATCACAAGTATTTTTTTTATTTTATATTATTTATTATCATTTATTTTTCCATATATTATTTATAAAAATAAAATACTTCAATAATTTTAAATTAATATTTAATTATACATAGGAAAAAAAAAAAGAAAATTGTATTTATTTTATATCTATTTTATCATATGATAAAAATATAAACATTAAATTTATAAAAAATTTATTATGAAATTATATAATATATGTGTAGTAAATAAATCAAAGAAATAAAAAAATAAATAGTATAAAAATTAGTATAAAAAATAGTATAAAAAAAATAAAATATGATAAAAAAATAAATAGTAATAATTATTAAAACTTATATTATCACATAATCGTTAAAAATTTTCAAATAAATAAATTTTATTATTTTTTTCAATATATCGCCATTTAAATGTATAAAATAAAAAAAATAATATTGGTATAAATACAATATATTAAAACTAAAAAAGAAGCTTTTGTCATTATATATAAATATTGAAGTATTAAAAAAACAATTAAAATAATAATTATTAAATATTTTATTTATTTTTTTTTTTTTTTTCATTTTCATATGCAAAATTATAAATATGGAAAAAAATTTTTTTTTTCATTCAATAAAATTTATTCCATAATAATAATAATAATAACAATAATAATATTAATAATAATAATAAACAGAAAAATTAATAAAATAAATAATACTAAATTTTATAATTATAATATTTATTTTTTATACCTTTTTTTTTAAGATTAATCAATGTTATAGACTTGAAAACTGGTTAAATATAAATCATACTGATTATATTGCAGATTTTAATTTTGGATGGTGTGGTTATGGTAGATATTTTTGTCAACAGATTGAGACTCTAAATTGGAATAGTTGTTTCTATGACCAAGAAAGAGGTATTAATATTAATATTGACCTTTTTTATATTAATTATTTATAAAAATAATATATATATAAATTAACAAATAAAAAAAAATTATATGATTAAAATTAAATGATTAAATGATTAAATAAATAAATTAAATAATACATATATGTAACAAAATAAATTTTCTTTATATAATAATATAATAATAACAATAAATAATAGTAATAATATATTATTTATTATTTATTATTTATTATAAATTTTTGTAAAATGGATATATTCTATATAATATATATTAAAGTATATTATAATATACAAAAAATTGAACAATCTTTAAAAATAAAAAGAAAAAGAAATTAGATATTATTTTTACTATATAAAGTAATCCTTAATTAAAAATTATAATAATTAAAATTTTATTAAATCAAAATATTCAAATCTATATAAATTAAATATTGTATTTAAATAAATTAAACTCAACTGAATTAAATGAAACACATATGATAAAGTTTATAAATATATATATAAAAAGAAATTGAATAAAATAAAAATATATATTATATTTATTTATAATTCTCCATTTTTTTTCCATTATTTTATTTATTTAAATTAATAATAATTGATTTATCCTTCTTTATATCAAAATATAATTGATAACTAACATGAATAATAATAAAAAAATTTTTAAAGAATATTATTTTTTTTATAATAAATAAAATAAATGATAAAATATAAAATACATATATCATTTAAATTACCATATAGAATTATATTATTATTTAATAATGTTTATATATTAAGCATATTTTATTTTAATTTTTTTTGCTATACATACAATTTTAATATATTATTTATATATTTATAATAATTTCAATAAGATATTAATAAATTATATACATTACTTAAGTTATATTCATAATTGTTAAAAATTTCAATTAATATCATTATTTGCATTAATTATTAATCCAAATAATGATATAGTTTTAAACAGAATTAAAAAAAAAAACTATGAATTTATTCAAAAATAATATAAAAAATATGAAAAAAAAAATTTTTTTTTTAATTAAAACTCTAAAATAAAAAACTAAAAAATTCTAATTTATCTAATATTTTATATCATTTACATATATTTGTTATGTTTTAATTAATAATCAAAAAAAATAAAACTAAATTATACTCATATTGTATAAAAAGTTAATTTAATTCAACAAATTATAAATAATACTAATAAAAATAACAGTAATTCACCAAGAATATTTACAAAAGAGAATTTAATTAATGAAATAATTAAAGGAAAAATTTATGTAAATAAATTATTATGGATCGATTTTCAATACCAGAAAGATAAAACAATTTTAATAAAATTACTGGAATGTATGAAGAAAAACAAGATTAAACGTTTTCATAAGAAATTAAAAATCGTTAATAATAATAATAATAATAATAATAATAAAGATTATTATAGCATAAATAAAAAAAATTGTAGTGACAATACTGATAATTTAAAACTACTAATTTTTTTAGAATTTACGGTTATTCAAAAATTAAATCAGAATTCTTTCAATAAATATAATACTATAGTAAATCATGATTATCCTTATAAATTATCAAAAGTATGGTCAACTCAACAATATTTACAATTTTTAGAAGAAAAAAATATTAATAAATTGAATATTTTTGAATATAATGATATTAATGAATTTATTAAAAATTTAATAGAAAGTTTAAATCTTCCTGGTTTAATAATAAAAGAATATATTGATATTAGTTTAGATTATGAAAAAACATTATGGTGTTGGTGTCATCGTTTAAAACAAGCTCTTGAATTTAATATTAGTTACAATCTAAATTCTATTTACTTTTCCTATTTATTACAAACAATAGCTTTATTTCAACAGAAAAAACTTAAAAGATATCAAATTTTGCTTTCATATTAAAAAAAAAAAAATTGAAAACAAGCTTTTTTATATGAATTGAATTTTTAAATCAAAAAAAAATAAAAATAAACAAATCTTAATAATTAGAATTATTTATTAAAATAGATTATAGGTAAAAATTTATTATAAATTACTCATGATATTCATGATATAACTGTAACGTGTATGTAAATATAAATTTATATATATTATGAAATTTTTCATTTATTTTATTAAGTATAAATATTGAAAAAAAAAAAAAAAAAAAAAAAAAAAAAAGTTATTATAGACTATATAAAAGAATATATATAAATAAATATATTTCATAAAATATTTAATATAAAAATCTTAATGAAAAAAAAAAGGTTAAATTATAAATGATGTATTACGTATTTATAAAAGTTAAGAATGTGTGTATTTAATGTTTTATGATTGAATTTGAATTATATATAATAATTTTTTCATTAATAAAAAATAAACTTTTTTATTTATAAAAAAAAAAAAAATAAAATAAAAAAAATCATTTTCGTCTCTATTGACGATAATCATAATATATTAGAATATATATATATTTATATTTATTAATCATATATTAAAATATATTTATCTATTTTATAAAAAAAACAATTCCATATTAAATAAATTAAATTATATATTATATTATTTCTATTATATTATTATATATCAATAACCTATATATTTAAATAAATGTATAAATTGAAAATATTAATAAATTATCAATTTAATATATTCATAAATATATTGTAAATATATTTAAAAAAATATTAAATAAATATTAAATGAAAAAAAAATTTTTATTTCCTATTTATGTTATTGAATAACAAAAAAAAGTATATAGAATAACAAAAAAAAAGTATATAAAAACTAAGAATAACAAAAAAAAATAAGTATATAAAAACTAATAGAAAATTGAATTTTTATAGCAATAATACTAAAAAAATTATGTTCTTTTTATTTATACTTTATTTAATTTTAAATAATTGTTAATAGTAATTAATAGAATAAAGAATTTATTTTAATTATGATATATTTTTTATATTATTTTACTACTATCATATTACAAAATTTTTTTCTTATATAATTATTTTATATAATTAGGATAAATCTGTATATAAAATGAATAATCCATTTTATATTTAAATTTTATATTTAATTGATTTTTTTTTTTTTTTTTTTATGTTTATTTATTATTTATTTATATTCTTTTAATTTATTCATTTAATTATTTTAAGTTTATTAAATATTATTAAATATTAAGATTTGAATGTATTTATTTAGTTTAAATATATTATTATCTATTTATAATATATAATAATTAATGAAAAAAAAAAATTGACTGATTTTTACTATATTAAATTGATTTCTGGGTTTTTTATATTTAATTAATTTATTTATATATATGTATATTTATTTATTTATTTATTTATTTATTTATTTATTATTTATTTATTTATTTATTTATTTATTATTTATTTATTTATTTATTTATTTATTTATTTATTTATTTATTTATTTATTTATTTATTTATTAAGATATTAAATAATTTATTATACTTGATTTTATAATATATAGAAATAAAATTAATATAATTTATACTAATATATGCTTATTTATATTATATACTTATTTTCTATTTATTTATTTATTTATTTATTTATTTATTTATTTATTTATTTATTTATTTATTTATTTATTTATTTATTTATTTATTTATTTATTTATTTATTTATTTATTTATTTATTTATTTATTTATTTATTTATTTATTTTTAAATCCACTTATTTAATGAATAATAAATTATTTATATCAGTAATTATGAGTTTATTTACTTATTTCCATTGGTTTGTTTAACTAGATTTAATTATTTATTTATTTATTTATTTATATATCTATTTATTTATTTATTATCTAATATATTAATATAATATAAATTCAAAATTAAAAAATTGTGTATTCTTTATAATATTTAAAACAATTTATTTAAATTAATTATTTTAATTATTATTATTAAATACATATTTTATTATACTACACTTTTTTCTTTTTCTTTTTTTCTTTTATTCTTTTTTTTTTTTTGTTACTAAAAACTTCTATTTATATTTATTTATAATTAAAAGCAAATAAAAGTAATAATAAGAAAATTTCTTTTTTATTCAATCTAAAATTTATTTTTTTTTAAAAAAAAATATAAATAATTAAAGAAAGATAGAAGAAAAAAGAAAATAAAATCTTTTTCTCCATTTTCAACAGTTATTAAAATATTGAAACAAAAAAAAAAATAAAATAAAATTTAAATATTAAAAAAAATAAATTATTAACAAAAAAGTTAAAAGAAAATATTATAATTATAAAAAAATTTATACTAATAATTAAAAGAAAAAGAAAAGAAAAAAACTTTGATTAAAAGATATTATTTATTCTTTTTCATATCATTTTTATTATTATAATATTAAATAGTTATAATAAAAGATAATTAAAAAAACATAAAACACATAATTATTTAACTTAATTTAATTTAATTTAATTTAATTTAAATAAATAGAATAAATAATACCTATAGTGTATTACATAATAGAGCATATTATTTATGAATAATTTTTTTTTTCAATAATAATCATTGCCTTTTAAATATCTTCTATTATTAAGGGAAAGTTTTTTTTTATCCAAATTTATTATTATATATCATTTTATAATTTCATTTCAAATTAAATATAATAAAACTAAATTATTTTTTAAAAGCAAATATAAAAAGCAATAAATATAATATCATAAAAACTAGAATAAAATAAAACAAAATAAAATAAAACAAAACAAAATAAAATAAAATAAAATAAAATTAGAAATATAACTATAAATACATACAGAATAAATATATAAAACAAAATGTCAGTATTAGTTGAAACTATTAAAAGCAGTGTTGTTCAAGGTGTTGAATATATCGCAAAACAACCATGGAATAAATTTACCTTTGAAAATAAAGTTTCACCATTTACCACTAACAAGGAAGTATTTATTGGTTTCTGTACATACTTTATTGTTATTTTTGGTGTTCAAGCTATTATGAGAAGATATAATATTAAACCATTTCAATTAAAATGGCTTTTTTTTATTCACAATTGTATTTTAACTGTAGTTTCTGCAGCACTTTTATATGGATTTGCTTACAATTTATATCCAATCATAAGAAAACATGGTTTTATCTATGCTATGTGTAATGTAGGTAGCTATACCCAGCAAATGGAATTATTATACTATCTTAACTATTTAGTTAAATGGTGGGAATTAATTGATACTCTTTTCTTGGTTTTAAAAAGAAAGAAGCTTGGTAAATATATAAATAAAATAAAAAAAAAATAAATTCAATAAAGTTCAAAAATATAGTATTTATAAATCTTTTATTAAAAAAATATTTTTTAAGAATATAAATTAAAATAATTATTAAATTTTCTTTTTTTAAAATTATTTAAAAATATAGAATTTTTACATGTTTATCATCATTCTTTCACTATGGTTTTATGTTATGTTGAATTAGTTGGTAGAGTTTCTGTTGTACGTATCAAAATATAAATTAACGTCAAAATTAATAATAATTATTGATTTTTTTTTTTTCTATCTAATTATATAATTTATATAGTCTTGGGTTGTTATAACTATTAATTTAGCTATTCATGGTAAAATATTAATTATTATTATAAAAATTCTTTATATTAAATAAATAAAATTTTTAATTTTTTTTTTTAAACTATTTTAATATATAATAAATATATTTAAATATATTTACATTATTATACATACATTTTTAAATAAAAAATATAATTTTAATAAAACATATACAGTTATTATGTATTATTACTATGGTAAGTTTATCAATATTATTATAAATAAATATTTAATAATTAAATAATATAGAAATAAAATTATATATATTTATTTCTTATATTATGTTTTTCAAAAAATAATATAGCTCGTACTTCAGTCATAAAGAAGCGTGTCTGGTGGAAGAAATGTAATTTATTATTAATAATATTAATATATTCTTTTCAATAGTTTAATTATATATCCTAAAAAACACATTTTTATTATTATTATTATAACTATTTTTAATTATTTTTATGATTAACTATTAATTATTATTAACTTTTTTATTATTAATATTTTTATTATTATTATTATTATTTATCCATCTATATAAATAGACTTAACTACTATGCAAATAGTTCAATTCATAATCGATATTATTATTATTTACTCTATTTTAATTGCTAATAATCTTTATAAAATCGCACCAAACTTCATTTTCGCTCTCCCATGTGCCGGTAAATATTTATAATTTATTATATTTATTTACAAATAAATAATAATTAATAAAAAATATTAATATAACGTAAATAAAGAATAATAATTCAAAGCAATAAATATTTTTATGAATATTTATTAATCAGTTTTTATTAAATATTTTTTTAAAAAATAATATTGATTAAAAATGATAATTGTATATAAAATATATATAATTTAAATTTAAATAGGTACTGATTTCAGTCATATTTTTGGATGTTTAATTGTTACTTCATATTTATTCTTATTCATTGATTTCTTTAAGAAGACATATAAATCAAAAACTAATAAAAAGACTGCATCAAAAGAAAAGGCTGAACCAAAGAAAGTTAAAAGTAATACTAATTCTAAAAGATCACCAACTCTTCGTCATAGAAGTAAAAAGGAAAATGCTAGTCATGACTCAGCTTTCTCTGAAAACTAATTTATTTTTTTTTTTTTTATAGTGTATTTCTGATTATGAAATATATATATTATTTATTTATATATATATCATTATAGAAAGTAATACATTAATAATAATAATAAATTATAATTATCAAAAATATAATAATAATAATAATAATAATAATAATAATAATAATAATAAAGATATTAAAAGAAAGAAAGAAAGAAAATTAAAAAATAAAAAATAAAAAATAAAAAATAAAAAATAAAAAAAATAAAAAAAAAAATAAAAAAGTAAATAGAAAAATAAAAATAGAAAAAATAAGAATAAGAAAAAGAAAAAGAAAAAGAAAAAGAAAGAAAACGAAAAAAATGAAACTAGAAAAATAAATAAAAAGAAAAAAATAAAGAATAAAAATAAAAAAAAAAATTCAACAAATATATATATATAATAAAATCATTAAATAATTAATACATTCATATATATATATATATATTGGGGAAAAAAAAATATAATAAAAAAAAAAACAACTTTATCATAAATTTTTAAAAAGTAATAATTAGATAAAAATTTAATACATATTTAAATAAAACAATAATATAATTAAAATATATATATAATATTCATTGTCATTAATATTGTATTTATTTTATCTTTTTTTACATATGTGTTTCTTGTTATTTTTTTTTTTTTTTTATTATTATTATTATTAAATATTGATTTATTTATTTTTATATTTATTTCCTTGTTTATCATAATTTTCATTTTTATAATTGATTAATTTATATATTAATTTAATAAAGTGTTTGTTTTTATATCTTTTCTTCCTTTTGTTGAATAAGAGAAGTTGGAAGTTTAACATATTTCCTTTTTCTTTATTCAATAAATTTAATTAAAATCTATAATAAAGCTTGTTATTTTTCTATATAATTTCAAAAATTTATTATACTTTTCTTTATATTAAATATATGTTATAGATTTTTAGATAGAATTTTCTTTTAATTTTTAATCTATTTTATTTTATTTCTTTTAATTTTTAACTTATTTTATTTTATGTAATTGTAGTAATAATATAATAGAGTTTTATAAATAAAAAAAAAAAGCATAAAAGTGCATTCTCTTCCTTTAATCTAAAAAAAAAAAATGTATTAATTATTCTTTACTTATATATGATTTATATATGTAGTCTATATTTTTATATATTTTTTATGCATTTATGCATGTTACTTTTAAATAAAAATTAATCCTAGCTAAAAAAAAAAATATAATGTATATTTATATATATATTATATATTATATATTATATAGTAAGATTATCCATATAAAAAAATAATATTCTATATATAAATTTATTTTTGTGGATACAAAGAATAATTTTATTATAAAAAAAAAAAAAAAAAAAAAAGACAAATATTTCTATTAAAAAATATATATATAATATATTCTATTAATATGTATTTATTTATTACTTATCTATTAATATGTATTTATTTATTACTTATTACTCCATTTTTTCATTTTATTTTAACTATAATATTTTTTTTTTTAGCACAATACAATATTAAAAAAAATAATAATTAAAGATTAGGTTTAACCAATTATATTGATGAAATCAACATTGTATTAATTATTCTTGCAAAATATTTATTAAAAAAAATCTATATTAATATATTAAAAGGATTAGATTAATTTTCTTTTACCTTTAATAATAATAATTATTTTATAATTATGATGACAATTTTTGTTATTACTATTTTAATAGTATTTCATAATTCATATCAATATTTTCAATAAAAAAAAAAGTAAAAAAAAAAAGAGAAGGAAAAAATAATGATATATATTTTATTAATATATTTTTATTATAAAGATATTTATTTATTTTTTTATACTTGTTATATATATTTAAAAATAATAAATATTTAATGGTAAATCAATATATTATGCAAAATAAATTAAACGTTAATTATATTAAATTCTAAACAAAATAAATAATTAGAAAAAGTATTAAGTTTAAAAACAATAAATATTTAATGGTAAATCAATATAAAAATTATACAAATAAATTAAATGTTAATTATATTAAATTCTAAATAAAATAAATAATATTTAAAAATTATAAAAATAAATTAAATTTCTAAGTGATGATATATATATATATAATATATATAATAGATATATATGTTAATATTTTTCATTTAAATACTTTTTGTTGTTTCAACAAAAGAATCTATTGATTCACTGTTATTTGAAACATTATAATTACTTTTTTTTCATTATCATTTTCATCTTGATTATCTTTAAAAGTTGATTCAGAATTAAAAAATATTGAAAGATGTTTTTTTTTTTTTTTTTTTTTTTTTTTTTCATATTTTGACTTTGATGATTTTATTCTTCTTATGCTTGATAATCAATGTCTTCTTCTATATTTCTTATATTATCATCATCAATATTACTATTATTATAAGAATCCTCTACATTTTCTATATGACTATTTTCGTTATCATTTTTACTTTCATTTTCATTATTATTATCATTATTATTATTATTTTCATTTTCATTTTCATTTTCATTTTCTGTAATTGACAATGTTGAATTTTCAGGATTTATATTATTATTATTATTATTATTATTATTATTATTATTATTATTATTATTTTCATTTTCATTTTCATTTTCATTTTCATTTTCTGTAGTTGATAATGTTGAATCTTCAGGATTTATATTATTATTTATGTTATTTTTTTTCTTTTGATTATTATTATTTTTTATTTTCTTTCTTTCATCTTCTTGTTTTTTCTTTAATTCTTGTTTTATTCTTTCTTGTTCTTCCTCATTTATTATTTTAGAATTATCTAAAAATGTGGATGTAGGAATTAAAATGAAAAATGATGGGAATTCAATAACTACTTTAAAGGCTAATATTTCACATATTGTAGAATTTCTATCTACGGAATAATATTCTTGTTTATTTGCCTATAAATATTATTATTCAAAAAAATTAAAAAAAAAAATAATATATTAATTTATTTATTAAAAGTTAATAATAATATATCATATAATATACATCATAGTTATTCATTGTGATTTTATTAATTATAAAAATATTATTGATAAATTATATATATTTATATATACTTACAGGTACTTCTTCTCTTTTAAGGAAAACTTTTAGATTTTCTATTTTTTCTTCTACATAATTACTTAAATTATGTCTTGTCATTGCATTTCCTTCTTTTTCACATAAACAATTATTTATTATATCTTTTATTTTCATATTATCTTTTATTCTTTTTTTTGTAGATTATAAAGATATTAAAGTTTTTATAATATATAATGAAAAATAATTATATACATTAATTTAATTATGTTTTTTATTTTAATTTATAATAAACATTCATGAATAGTCATAATTAATAGCAAGAGTTATATGAATAATATTAAATAATAGTAAAGAATAAAAGTAACAATATTAAAATAATAATAATAATAATAATAATAATAATAATAATAATAATAATAAAATAATAATAATAATAATAATAATAATAATAATAATAATAATAATAATAGTAATAATAATAATAATAATAATAATAATAATAATAATAATAATAATAATAATAATAATAATAATAATAATAATAATAATAATAATAATAATAATAATAATAATAATAATAAAATATTTTACCTTGTTCTGATTAATTTAAGCTTTGTTTCAGAATCTGGGAAATTTAATTCGACAGTCCAGTTAATTTCTTTTGCTCTATAAATTGATAGAGTATTATTTTTAAAATATTTATTATATAATATCATAAATAAAAAAATATAATAATAAAATTAAATTGTTAATTAATAAAAAATATAGGTTAAATTAATTATAAAAAAGAAAAGTATTAATTACTTTATATTATAATAAATTTTATTAATTTGTGATTTTTTCATTCCAATTGGCATAAATTTTAATATTATATCTTTTTTTCTAGCTTGTTTTAATATAACATTCTTTTTTTGGGAATGTTTATTTCTTCTAAAATCATTTTGTTCTCTATTAGCATTATCATTTGCTCTAGCAACATCTTCCAAGAAATAATAATCTTTTTTCATATTATATTATATTATATTATATTATATTATATTATACATAAAATATATATTAAAATATAATAGAATTTATATTGAATTAATAATAATAATAATAATAATAATAATAATAATAACAATAATAATAATAATAATAATAAAACTTATTACCATTTCTTAAATTATTTTCATTATATTCATTCATAGATATATATTTAACTTTATCTCTTTTACCATCACAATTTAATTCTTTCTTATGAGCTTTTACACAAGGAAGTGAACAAGTATGTATTAAACATTTAGGACAAGTATATTTCCATTTATTAATTTTACACATTTCACATAATGATTTATCAATTGGTTCTACTAATTGAATATCTTCCATTATCATTTTTTCTTCTCCTTCTTCTTCATCATCATTTTCATCATTTTCATTCTCTATATCTTCATTTATTTCTCCTAATTCTTTTTCAATCACTGAATCTTCATTTTCTATAGAATTTGAAATTTCTTCAATATTATAACTTTCTTCATAATTCATTTTTCAATTTAACGTTTTTTTAATATTAATAATATTATTTTTTCTTTATTTTTATTAGTTATATTATTATTTTTATAATATTATTTAATTTAAAACGAATAATGCAATTATCAAAAAAGATTTCTAAAAAATAATGATAAATGATAAAAAAAATTATTTTAATAAAAATTTTTTAAAAATTTTTTATTTTTAAAAATTAAAGATTTCAAATAATATTATTGATTAAGATTTTTAATTATTTTATATTGGATAAAAATTTTTTTAATTAAAATATATTATACAATTTTTTTTTTTTTTTTTTAAAAAAAAAAAAAACAATTTTGTATGAATTATTATTAAAATATGTTATATTTATACTATAATAAAATAATAAAATAATAAAATAAATTATACTTAAATTATATATTAACCAATATGGAAGAGATTGAATCATCAGATACAGAGGATATTAATTCACCTGAATATGTATTAAAAAATAGTACATATGAATACTTATTTACATATTTATATAATAATATACATTTTTCTAAATTAATAAATTATATAATAAAATATATAATATACAAATGATTAAAATTAAATTATTAGTCTTTAAATTAAAACAATTCAGACCTCCACAGCAGGATATTATTGATAGTGCTTTAAAAGGATACGATATATTTGTATTAATGCCAACAGGTATTAAATTATATTAATAATACACTTTATAAGTTAATATAATGTTTCTTATTGTTGAGGTCATTTTCTTAATAATTATAATTCTCATTGCATATATTTTATTTTTATATTATAGGGGGTGGAAAATCATTATGGTATTTTATTTTATTTTTAAGAGAAGAAATTTTTTATATTGAAATATTGAAATTTAACAATTAATTTTATATTTATTTTATTGAAATTCTTATTCAAGTTATCAATTACCTGCTGTCATTAATAAAGGAATTACTATTGTAGTTTCACCTTTAATTGCTTTAATTGTAATTTTATTTATTTATTTATTTATTTATTATTATATATATATTAAATTATTTATAATTATTTTTGTATTAATTGAAATTTTTAATTAAAAATGTCATTAGAGTAATCAAATTTCAATTTTAAATAATTTAAATATTACAGCAAAATCTTTAAATTCAACTTTAAAAATGTCAGAAAAAAAAGAAATTTTATCAGACTTAAATTCTGAGATTTCGAAAATAAAATTATTATATGGTAAAAATTTGTTTAATGATTATATATATAAAGAGATGTGTATTATGTAATATTTTTAAAAAATTAAGAAAATAAAAAGTAAAATATTTTAACTATTAAAAAATAAAGTTATTAATAATAAATTTTTAATATTATATTTTTCAAAAAAAAAAAAAATTTTTTCTTCGATGATGGGTAATATAAAAATAAGTTACTCCAGAACTAATGGCAACTTCACATTTTAGAAACCAATTAATTAATTTAAATAAAAGAAAACTTCTTGCTCGTTTAATTGTTGATGAAGTAATAAAAATAATAAAATATATATATATATATATATATATATATATATATAATTTTATATTCATCATAATTTTTTTCCTTATAGTCTTTATATATATTAATATATGTATAATAATTTATAAATATTTTATTTAAATGTATATTTTTGTTTTATATAATATTTTTAAATATTATTATATGAACATAGGCACATTGTATTTCTTCATGGGGTCATGATTTTCGATCAGGTTTATATTATTATTATTATTATTATTATTATTATTATTATTATTATTATTATAATTAAGCTAATAATAATAATATATTTAATAATTGTGTTTTTTATTTTATATTAGATTATTTAAAACTTTGCTGGTGGAAGATGACATTTCCTAATCTACCTGTTACGGCGTTGACAGCTACAGCAACGAAAAGGTAATAGTAATACTAATAATAAACAGTTTCATAATAATAATAATAATAATAATAATAATAATAATAATAATAATAATAATAATAATAATAATAATAATAATAATAATAATAATAATAATAATAATAATAATAATAATAATAATAATAATAATAATAATAATAATAATAATAATAATAATAATAATAATAATAATAATAATAATAATAATAATAATAATAATAATAATAATAATAATAATAATAATAATAATAATAATAATAATAATAATAATAATAATAATAATAATAATAATAATAATAATAATAATAATAATAATAATAATAATAATAATAATAATAATAATAATAATAATAATAATAATAATAATAATAATAATAATAATAATAATAATAATAATAATAATAATAATAATAATAATAATAATAATAATAATAATAATAATAATAATAATAATAATAATAATAATAATAATAATAATAATAATAATAATAATAATAATAATAATAATAATAATAATAATAATAATAATAATAATAATAATAATAATAATAATAATAATAATAATAATAATATATTTTTTCGTAATTTTCATTTAGTGTACAGGATAATATTTTAAGTTTATTGAAACTTAATAAAAATTCAAAATTAAAAATATTTAAATCAAGTTTTAGACGTGAAAATTTACATTATGAAGTAAAATATTAAGTATTATATGATAATAATTTATATATAAAATATCAATTATTTCAAATACTTAAATTTTTTTATATTTTATTTTACATTATAACAAATTTTAATAATAATTAAGGTCCGATTTAAAGGTGGTAATACAGAAAATGATTGTTATAAAGATTGTTTAGAGACTTTAAGAAAAATTTATAAGAATAGAAAAAAGAGACTTGGTGAAAAATCCAAAGAAAGACCGGAAGGTGTATGTATAATTATTTATTGTTATTCAAGAGATGAATGTGATATGGTTGCTCAACGTTTGAAAAGTGATGGTATTAATGCTGAAAGTTATCATGCTGGTATGTCATCCAAACATAGAGATTTAATATTAGAAAAATGGAGTAATACTACACCTTTTACAAAAAAGGAAGAAGCGTTAGATGTTATTGTTGCAACAATTAGTTTTGGAATGGGTTAATATATATACATATAATATTTTTTTAAATAAATTTCATGGAAATAATCTAAAATAAAATAAATAAATATTATTTTATTGTTTATATTCTTTTTTTTAATGATATTTATTTTACTTATTATAATTATAATAAATTTATAATAGGTATTGATAAAGCTGACGTTAGATTAGTTATTCATTGGTCTCTACCAAAATCACTTGAAGGTATAATTATATATATATATATTATCATTACTTTTTTCAATTTTATAAATTAATTAAAATCTTATAAAATAATTATTTTTATAAAATATATATAATAAAGCATATTATCAGGAATCGGGAAGAGCAGGTAGAGATGGAAATATTTCAAGATGTATACTATATTATTCTAGAGAGGATCGAGATCGGTTAATATTTATATTTATTTTTATATTTATATTTTAATTATATTATTTGATTATCTTTATAATAATCCAACATATATATATATATTTATTTTAATTTTTTTATTTTTTATTTTTTTTTATTTTTTTTTTAATTTTTTTTATTTTTTTTTAAATTACTATTAATATTGATATATTATAGAGCGTGTTATCATATACGTAAAGATATGGAAGAAAAAAAAAATTCAAATGCATCTGAAAAAATGAATGAGGTTTGTATATAATAATTAATACTCATAATGTTTAATTTTATTAAGTAATTATGCTATTAATATTTATATTTATTTATGGAACCTGTTTCATTATAATAATAATAATAATAATATATGTTTTAACATAAAGATGATTAAATATTGTGAAAATACTTCAATGTGTCGACATGCTTTTCTTTTGAATTATTTTGGAGAAAAAGTTACCTTATCCAAATGTCCACATAAAAGATGTGATATTTGTAAAAATAAAGAAAAAGTTATAGAACAAAAATCAATAACATTAAATAATTTATTAAACAACACAAAAATATCAAATAATGATGGGTAAAAAAATTTTTAAATAATATGTTGACTTTTTTTTTCTTTTTTCTTTTTTCTTTTTTTTTTTTTTTTTTTTTTTTTATAGTTATTATATAAATATATAAATAGTTTTTAATATTATAAATAAATATTATAAATATATTTAAATTATTTATTATTGTAAATTTTTTTATCAGTGATATTAAATGGTATAAAGGAGCTTTAATTAAATTTAATACCGATGAAGATAGTTATCAAGGAGGTGGTGAATTAGGAAATAATGATTTCGGTGTATATGAATCTTATAATAGAAAAAGATCTTATAATACTCATACTTATGATGATGATGATATAGAATCCGATGATGAGTATGGAAATTCTTCTTATGAACCCAAAAGAACAAAAACATTGGGTGAATTATTATTTAGTATGTATAAATTTATTTGATTTATTTATTTGATTTATTTATTTGATTTATATACTTTTTTATTAATCATTTATATAAACTATTTTTTTTTTATTTTTTTATTTTTTTATTTTTTTATTGTTTTTTGAATATAATAATATTAATATTTAATGATATAACCATAATAAACATAATAAAGATTCAAAACCACCAGTGAAAGAAAAACCACCAAAACGTATTAAATTATATTTAATTTTTATATTTAATTTCATTAATAACTTGATAATAATTATTAATACATATTTTAATATTTTATAAATCTTTTTCATTGTTATTAGCACATGCGTTTTCAAAATATATTATATCTAAATTAGGATTAGATATGTCAAAAAATCATTTTATATCAGGATTAAAATTATCAGGGAGAGAAGCTTGTTACAAAATATTATATAATCAAGTGGAACTGGCTATTTCAAATTATCAAAGAATATGGGCATGTAAAAAAGAAGGTGAAATTAAAGAATTAACAGATAATGAAAAAAGGTAATAAAAAAGAAATAATAAAATTAATAGAAAGAAATAATAAAATAAAAATTCAAAGTTTTATTATATATTATATAAATTTTACTATGATTAATTATAATATATATTTTTATATAATTTCTTAATAGTTCTCTTGTAAAAGATATATGTGTAGAAGCTGAAGCACAATGTTTTTATTCTGTAAATGAATTAGCCTCATATAAATCATTAATGAGTTCAAGGGTTTTACAAACTAAGAAGATTATTAAAAATGAAATAAAAGATACTAATAATATTTTAATAATTATGCTACAAAAACTAGAAAAATATAAATCTTGAATATAGTATTAGTTTTAAATTTATTTTTTATTAATTTATTTTAAAAGAAAAAAAAACTGTAATAATTAAAAAGATTTAATTATTTTTTGAATATTTAATAAATTAAATGGTATAAAAAAATGAATAAAAATTTACACTCTTTGTATTTTTTATATTATATATACATATCTATTTTAAATTTTAAATGATATATATTTGCAATAAATAAATTTATTTAAATAATTGTTGTTTTTAATTAAATATTAATACTCAAATTTCTTTTAATTTTAATAAAAATTACTGATAATAAATAATGTTTATAAAAAAAAAGATATAATGGAAATACATATATTGAAAAAGAAAGATTGTTATGATTTTATATTAGATATTTTTATAATATAGAGAATATTGTGGAATTCTCGTTCTTTCTATTGGACAGTCTACTATATATTTCCCTCTCATAGCACCTCGACAAACGACTTCTATCATATCAATACAATCTTGTTTTGTTTCAAATGCACCTATCCATTTTGTATTATCTTGAGTTCTATATTTTGAAATTTTTTATAATTAATACACAATTATAATTATTATTATTATTATTATTATTATTATTATTATATAAAATTTTTTAATGATTATCTCAAGTTTTTAAACATAAAATACATATTAAAAATATATATGTCTTAATAAATTATATACCCTGCATTAATTTTTATATGTTTTGTATTAAAAAAGAAAATTGTTGCTGGTATTAAAGAAATATCAAAATATTGAACATATTCTGGAACATCATCTATTTCTACTATATATATATCAGCAATTTTTGATAAATATGGACTAGCTTTTGATAACTGTATTTGAAATATATATATATATGTATAATTTTTTAATAATTTATTAATTAAGAATAAAAATAAATAAATTACTCACAATATAGTCTTGTTGCATGCATACAGGATCTGATGCCCTTCCAAATCGTATAACAACAACCTTATCCTCAGTATATCTTATAACTTTATTAATTTGTTTTTTGGTTGTTAAACGATAAAGTAAAAATTCCATTTGATAATTAAAAAAAAAAAAAAAAAAAAAAAAAAAAAAAAAAGAAATAAAAATAAAAAACCAAATATAAAAGCAAAAATGATTAAATTTTTTTTAATTTTAATTTATATAAGATATTATGTTTCACGTGACTATATTCAAAGTAAAAAATATTTAGTTTTTAAATATTTTTTTTTTTTTTAATTTTTATTTTTCTTTTATTAAGAAGCTAGAAAATATAATTATGGATAAGAAAGAAAGTAATTCCGAAAAAAGAATTTCTTCAAAAGTTGAAGAAATGAAAAAAAAAATTCAAAAAAATAAAAAAGATAATGAAAGAAATGAAAAAATTTCAAAAATATTGGTTGATGCTTCAGTTAAAATTGCTATTGTATCTGTTAGTATAAGTTGCTTATGGTTAATCTATAAAAAAATAGTTAACTAATAATAAATAAATATCTTTTATTATTATTATTATTATTATTATTATTATTATAATTGTAATATTCAATAAAAAGAATTTTTAAATTTAAAAAAATTATAATTATAATAATAACATTATTAATAACAACAATAATAAAACATAATAAAACTAATATATTAGTTTATTTTAGTTAAAAAAAAAATAAAAAAAAAATAATTTCTAATATTAGAATTGAAATTATATTTTTTGAACTTTTAATAAATTTATTTCAGGTATTTAGGAAAGTATTAATGATACTAATAGCACGCACTATAAAAATAAATAAAAATAAATAAATAATGAAAAGAAAAAAATAAATAAAAATTTCAAAATAAGAATTAATATTTAATATAATTCTTTTTTTTTTTTTAAAAAAAAAATAATAATAAGAATTTGAAATTATTATAAAAATTCTTAAGATAAGAATAAAACATATAATGTATAGTATTTTTGAATAAGCAAAATATTGATAACAATTAATAAAAAAGATATAATAAATCAATTATTAATTTCATAATATAATTAAAAAATTTCTAAAAAAAATAAATTATTTATTATACTTTTCTTTAAAATTTTTAAAAACTATTATTTATTTTTTATTTAATATTTTATTTTTATTCTATTTTCCTTATGTTTTTATTTTATTTTTTTGTTGAAATTCAATATTTTTAATAATTGAAGTTTTGATAATATTACTTATTATTATTAAAATATTATGGATTATACCTTTAAATTTTAATTTGGTGGATAAAGAATTTATGAATTTCATTTTTTTTAGTTTTTATGATTAATTGATTAAATATTTTATTATAAACACGTGATTAATAATTTTTAAATAATATATTAAATTCTTCTTTTTTAATTTAGGAAATATAAAATTTAATGATTGCTATTTTAATGTTCTAATAAATATGTATATTAATATAATAATATATAATATATTATTTATTAAAATATATTGTAAATCTAATATAAATACTAAAAATTTTTATAGATTTTTTTATGGTTAATTATTTATTGTTTATATAACGTAACATAATAATAAAGATTATTTTCATTCTTATAAATAATCTTTTCTTTTTCTTTATGTGTAATTATTGAGTATAAACAAGTTGAAAAACCTTCAAAAAAAAAAAAAAAAAAAAAAAAAAAAAAAAAAAGCAGAGTATCAATAAATAATTATATAATTTAAAAAAGTCCAAAATGGCACAGGATGCATTAAAAGGTTAATAATCTTTAAATTTAAAGAATCATAAAAACACAAAAAGATAAACAATATTTTGTTTAAATGGATGATTTATTTGAATAAGATTTGTTATTGCAATTATTTGAGGTTTTATTTTTATTTTTTTTTCAAAAAGAGAAACATGAACAAGAGATTTTATATGAAAAATAATAATACATTTTTATATTCAAAATTTTAAGTTTTAATATAACTAAAAAAAATGTTATTTATTTATTATTTATTTTTTGTAATTTATGTATTGTCTTCATAATATATTACAGTATAATAATATAAATAATAATTCAATAATAATTGTAATAATATTACTTATAAGAAATAAATTAATACTACCATAATATCAAGAATAAAATACAGAATTCATCTAATAATAAAATAATTGAAAATAAAGTAACAATGATAACAATGTTGTGATAAATAATGACAATGCAAAGAGAATATAATATTAATTATGGAATTTTAAATAATCATATTAATAATATTATTTTATTAATTCAATAACAATTTTGATGAAAATTTTATACAATTTATCATTCATTATATATATAATTATTTATTATACATGAAATAATAAAGTTTAGTAGAATAATATTAAATTATCATATATTAAAACATATGAAGGTAATCAAAACAAATCAAAAAAAATTCATTTATATACTTAATTGTAATATGAATTGAAAAAAGAAACAGACAAGAAATATTATTAAAAAAATTATCAATAATTAACAACATATTCATAATATAAACAATAACTAATATATAAAATAACAATATTAACAATATAATATAGATGGATTATTCTTTTAAATATTAAATAATGATTATAATACTTATAATAAAAGAATAAATGTTATAATCTTTAAAAAAAATTTAATATTAATAATAAAATATTGTCGAATAAGTTTATATTTTATGATATATTTTATATATATATTTTAATTTAAATAATTATTAATTTATTAACTTTTATTATTATTATTATTATTATTATTATTATTATTTTCTTTTAGATATTACTGAATTCTTTGAAAATGATATTGGTGAATCAATTATTGGAAGAAATGATTCATTAGGTATTGTCAATATAATTTATAATACAAAATAGTGTTTATTATTATCATAATTATTTATAATAATTATTAATAATTTATTTTTTTTAATTAAACAGCACAATTTAGAGAATTAGGTCCACCAGATTTATGTCATATTATCAAAACTAATAATAAAGTTTCAACAAAAGATGTTAGTAATCAAATCATATTTAATATAAATAAACATTTTTTTAATTTCATATTTGATATACTACGTTAAATATTTGATTTAATATATGAAAATAATATATAATATATAATATAAAAATTTATTAAATGAATTTAAATATTATTTAAATAAAATAAATATAATTTTATCTAATTTATTAAATAAGATTGGTTCTTATCACTTTGTCCTTGGTACTGATACAAGGTTTTTTAAAAAAAAATAGAATATACATATTTTTTTTAATTTATCAAATACATATTATTAAAAAAATTATATATATATATTATATATCATTTATAGTTCATCTGCTACAATTGCTGCTTATTTAAACTCTCTTTCATATTCTCTGGTATAAATAAAATATTAAATATCATAAATGTTTAATAATAATTAGTAAAATTTATAATTTTTTTTTATTTTATTCTAATTATTAAAGACTGAAGAACAATCTGGTTGGTTTTCAAATAATAAAGCTCAACCATCATGGAAAATTCGCTCAGGAACATATTGCTGTTTCAATGCTTTCTCTAGAGTAGACATGCGTGTTGAAGTTCAAATTCCAGGTGGTGTCGTTAGTTATTTAGTTGATCTTAAGGGTGATAGGTAATATTTTCCAAAAAAAAAAAAAAAAAAAAAAAAAAAAAAAAAAAAAAAAAGCAAAATAAGAAATAAAATAAAATAAAATAAAATAAAAATATTATAAATATTTATATATATTAATTATTGTATATTTAATATTCCTAAACTATTTTATTAATTAGACATCCAATCACAAATAATGTTTTATGGCAAGAAACATACATCTCTGGTATTCTCAGAGCTATTATGGATGATAATGATGAACCAGGTATATTAAATTAATAACATAAAAAAATTAAATAATAATTATTTTTTTTTTTTTATTTTTTTTTTTTTATTTTTTTTTTTATTTTTTTTTTTATTTTTTTATTAGCATTATTTCTGAAAATATTCAAATAATAATAAATATATATATTATTTAATTATTTATAAGATGGCAATGATGGTAATCAATTAAGAGGATTAAGAAAATTAGATGCTCTTAAAACTTTAGAAAGTGAAAAGAAATTTTTAGAAGCTGCTTCAGCTGAATTTTGGAAATCATGGCAATTAGGTACAGAACCAGAAGTTCAAGTTGCTACATATGTTAGTAATCATCTTTCTAATGGTTTAATGAAATATTTCGGTAATAGTTATAGATATGATATTGCTGCTGAATTCTTTAAGCCATTAGCTGAAAAAGATCCAGAAGTTTCTGTTCTTGTTGCTAAATCATATATTGGTTATGATGAAGAAATTAAAGCTATTGAAGTTTTAAATAAATCTTTAAAACAAAAACCACAATCTTATTCTCTTATTTTGGTTCAAATTGATTTCTTAAGAAGAAAAAAACATTATGATATGGCTTTAAAATTAGCTAAATTAGCTGTTACTTATGCTCCATCTGAATATTCAACATGGGCTGTTTTAGCTGAAATATTCTTTGAAATGGACGATATTGAAATGGCTTTATTAACTTTAAATTCATGTCCAATGTTTACTTATTGTGAAAAAGATTCAAATAGTCAAAGAATGCCAATGCCAGCAAGATTAAATATAGCAATGAATTATGATACTAAGAGTTCACCAGAAGAGTTAAAAGATATTAAGGATTTCATAAGTTTAGATGGTAACGAATATAGAGATCATGTAAGTTAAAATTTTATGTTTGTTTGTTTATTTATTTATTTTCTCGTTTTCTAACTATTTATATATTATAATAATTATATTATTATAATATTTATTGATTAAATTAATATTATAAATTATATATTATATGTTTAATGAATTAAATAAAAGGTTCATCCTGATTTGTTAAGATTACCGGCTAATTCATTACGTGGAACATTCTTAAAGGCATATGAATTATTAGTAAAGATTGTTAGAAAAATTGGATGGAATAAATTATTATTTTATAGATCATCTGTTTTCGTTATGGAAGAAGAATATCGTATTCAACGTGCTAATATTGAAAAGAAACAACAGCAGATTGTAATAAATTTGATTTAAATGTTTTATTTATATAAATATATATTATTATTTAAAAATTAATACTGATATTGTTATTATATATATTATATATGATATTTATATATCATATAATTATTATATACATATAATAGTCAGAAGAATGTGACCGTACTGTTTCCTTCTCTAGAACTACTGAAAATAAAATAGAAGAAGTTGCAGTTAAAGAACATTCACAATCATCCAGTCCTACAACAGAAAATAAAAAAGAAAGTGAAGTTGAAAGCAAAGGTAAAGAAAAGGCTGAAGATGAAGATGATGACCTTGAAAATAGAATGGAAGAAATTAGTTTATCATCAGATGCTCCATTACCAGAACCTGTTAAAGAAGAGAAAAAAGAAGAGGAAAATGAAGAGGAAAAGAAAGAAGAAAAACAAAAAATCGAAACTGAACCATCTGAAAGTCCAAAGACCAATAATGTTATTATAGATAATAATGGTGCTGAACCAGCTGATGATGGTGAAAAAGTATGAGAAATATTTAATTATAAATTAAATTAAATTCTATATTAAATATTTAACAATAAATACTAATTTTTATATTCATATTATTATTAATCATTTATTTATATTTATATATCTATAAAAATGTTATAAAAAAATAGGAACTTAATAACTTCTCTCAATATTCATTTAAGAATAAAAGACTTTGTGAAAGATGGCTTGATAATTTATTCATGGTTTTGTATGAAGTATGTAATAAAAAAACAATAATAAAATAATATATATAATTATGTTTTAAGTAAATATTTATAAAATATATATGAAATAAATTTTATAATAGGATCTTAGATTTTATTCTTCATTCAGGGATGAAATAGCACACTTAAAAGCCAGGGAATCTAGACATATAGCTTATCGTAAGACATCTTTAGAATGGGAAGTATTTGGTGATTTAGCTTTAAGACTCCAACATATTGTAAATATTTTAATATAAAAACTAATTATTATTATTATTATTATTATTATTATTATTATTATTATTATTAAATATATATGATTAAATATTATTATTTTTTTAAAAATATTAATATTTTCTTTTTCTTTTTTTTTTTTTTAGGACGAAGCTAAGGAAGCTTATCTTTATTCATTTGAACAAAAGTATTCATCAAAGTCATTATTAAGATTATTAGATATATATTCTAATGAATACAATATCCAAGGCTCATTAGAAATTATTAATAGATTAGTCATCTTGTATGAATTCACATATACTAATAATACTGTAAGAATCTTATATATATTATATTATATTATATTATATTATATTATATTATATTATATTATATTATATTATGTTATGTTATGTTATATTATGTTATATTATATTATATTGCATTCTATAGATTTATCAGTATTAATTGTAATAAATATATAAATATATTTACGTTTTATAGTATCCAAATCCAATTGGTCGTAGCCTCTTCAAACTTATTCATTACCATGGTCTTGTTAAAGTTATGAATGCTGCACTTGGTTTATCAAATTACGATTTAATTCAAAAATACTTCGAATACGCAAAAGTTTTCAAGGTTGAAGGTTATAATCTTTAAGCAATAATCCTTAAGCAATATATATAATATAATAAATAAGATGTTAAATAACGTCTTTTTAATATTTTTCTTTTTTTTTTTTCTTCAAAAGAGTAAATAATAAAAATAAAATAAAAATAAAAATATAATAATAATAACAATTTATTATAATTCGTAACCATAATAATAATTAAATAAAAATTAAGAAATTTGTCTTTTTTTTTTTTTATCCCTGCATAAATAATAATTATATATGACAAAATTATTGTTATAGCAAATAATTGTTTTTTATTTTACAAAAAAAATATAATAATAATAATAATAAATAAAATAAAATAAAATAAAAAATAAATAAATAAAAAAATAAAATAAAAAAGTAAACAAAAATAAATAAATATTTAATAAATAAACTATAAAAATATAAATAAAACCATTAAAATAATAATTATTAAACTAAAAAATAATCATTTAAAAAAAATACTTATTTATAGTATTTTCCTCAAAACCCTTATAAATGTATTAAAGAATAATAATAATTAATAAATAAATAAAATAAAATAAAATAAAATAAAATAAAATAAAATAAAATAAAATAAAATAAAATAAAATAAAATAAAATAAAAGCATTATTTATATTATTATTTCATATTTTATTTTATATTATATATTATAAAATAATGTTAAAAAAAATTAATATTATTTTGTATTTCTTTCGTTATAATTAATGTTTTAATAAATATATATCAATTAATTATGTTGTTATATAAAAAAAAACATTTAATAGAAAAAAATAAAAATTATAAATAGTAATTGATTTATTACATAAAAATTTTGGATACATTTCTTTTTTGGAGATTTTTTATTTCTATATTATTCCTACTATTATTTTATATAATAATAAAAATTTAGCATATTTTGAAACAAAAATAATACTAAATTACATTAACTTTCAAAATATAAATCATATTATACATAAATCAATGTAAAATTATGTTCATATATTCACATGATATAATAAATTATAAATTAATGTATAATTATATTAATGTATAATTATGTTTATGAAGAATAATAAAATGTATACATTAGTTTTAAAAATGTACAAAAATTAGAAATATATTTTAAATATATTAATTATGAAATTGATTGGATTAATTTGCTTATTGATTGGAAGAAAAACAAATTGAAGATGAAAAGTAAGATTGATGCACCAAAACTTTTATTTCCTCCTTTCAAATACCAATTGTTTGCTGTATATTAGAAGCATAGGTAATTAATGAAATGGATGGATTGATGAATTTATATATTTATTAATGTGTTTATTTTTGCTATAATTAATTGTTTTAATGTTGATGTTATAATAGTTTATTTTTTATTTATAAAATGAGTGTTGTTTCATGTTAATAATTGATGGATGGGTTATAAATTATATTATATATTATTTTTATTCTTTATAAATTGATATATATATGGTATTATGTGTTACTAATTTTTTTTTTTTGCATAAATATTTATTGATACCGTTAATATATTATTTAATATATATATGTATATATATGAATATTGGATACTTTAAAATAATTGAATGTTTATAAAATACACAAATATAATACAATAAAGGGTAAAATGGTTCAACGTGTTACTTTCCGTAGACGCTTATCATACAACACCAAGTCTAACAACAACAGAATTGTTAAGACTCCAGGTAACAAATTAGTTTTCCACCACATCTCTAAGAACGCTAAGGTTCCAAGATGTGCCGAAACTGGTGTTCCACTCAGTGGTATCAAGGCTCTTCGTCCAAGAAAGTACCAAAGTATCTCTAAGACCAAGAAGCACGTTAACAGAGCTTACGGTGGTAACCTTTCTGGTAGCTGTGTCAGAAGCCGGTAAATAAAATAAAATTTAAAAAATATAATTTTGTATTTATGTTAAACATACTATTAATATGATTATATTTTATTTGTTTTTTTTTTTTTTTTGTTTTTTTATTATAATATATAATTATATATATTCTATATTAATAATAAATAAATAATTATATCAAATAATACAAATTAGTATCATCCGTGCTTTCTTAATTGAAGAACAAAAGATTGTTAAGAAGGTTCTTAAGGCACAAACTTCTAACAAATCCAAGAAGAATTAATTTGATTGTAGAATGTAATTTTACAAAATAAATTAATCATTTGTGCAAGAATAAATTAACACCATAAATCAATTTTATTTTATGTTCCTTAATTGATTTAAATAAAGTTTTATAATTGAAAAAATAATCGTATTGGACTATTGAAATATAATTATGTATGTTGTTTTAGATAAAAAATCAGTTTTCAAAATGTTTTGAATTATTTATTTACATAATTTTAAAAAGAAATCAAAACTATTAGAAAATGTTTCAATAAATTTTGAAAATTATAAGTTTATATAAAAATATGGTCATAGAATGCCTTGAAAATAATTCATTTTGTATATAATATATTTATGTATATAATTGGGATAAAACTATATTGAAAGTTCGTAACGTATTTATTGTTCTAATTTTATAATTGTTATGTAATTAATATTAGTAAGTCTATTTCTACAAAAAAAAAAAAAAAAAAAAAAAAGAAAAAAAGAAGAAAAAAACAAAAAAAAAAAAAAAAAAAAAAAAAAGAGAAAATAAAATTAATATTTAGAGTAGAGTAAAATTATATTTTAATAATTTTAAAACATTTTTAGTATTTAAAAAGATATTGCAATATTTAAAATCTTTTTTTGTTTATTTATATTTATAGTAGATGAATTTTATATTTATTTTAGTAATAATATGTATTATTAATTTCATATATTTATAATAATAAAAATAAATTGAGGAATTGAATAAATAGTAAAAAGATATATAATTTATAAGTTATTAAAATAAGATAAAACTAAAACTTAATAATTTTATATAATATGTAATATATTTTTTAAAAACTTGGATTTATATCATTTTTAAATAATTTTTAAAATTAAATAAAAAAAAAATCATTAAAAAGAAGGGGGAAATAGAATAATTGTTGTCAATGCTTTTTATGTGTTGTTATTATATTTTATTTTTATAATTTTATTTTATTTTATTTTATTTTATTTATTTCATTTTATATTATATTTTATTTTATTTTTTTTGTTTTTGTTTTTGTTTTTGTTTTTTCTTGTTTTTTTTTTTTTTTTTTTTATTTTTTATTTTATTTTATTTTATTTTATTTTATTTTATTTTATTTTATTTTATTTTATTTTATTTTATTTTTTATTTATTTATTTTATGTTTGTTTATTTACTAATAAATATTATTTTTATTTTTTATTTTTTATTTTTTTTAATTTCAGCTTATTTATATATCACATTATTATTTGTTTTTTATTTATTTTTTATTTATTATATTATATTACATTTTTGTTTAATTTTTTTCTACTTCTTCAACTTCCTCAATGTTATGAAGTTTTCTTCCAATTAAATATTCTTCTTCCTTAACACTTTCCATCCATTTTTTGCAAACATCAACTATATAGAACCACATTTCAATTAATACAGAAGCCGAAAGTGTACAAACAAAACAGTATCTGATAATTTCAAATCCCTTAATATAATCATACGAATTATTGGCTTTTGATATATTAATAGTATTTAAATAAAAATTGAATATATAATATATTATTATAATTATTATTATTATTATTATTATTATTATTATTATTATTATTATTATTATTATTATTATTATTATTATTATTATTATTATTATTATTATTATTATTATTATTATTATTATTATTATTATTATTATTATTATTATTATTATTATTATTATTATTATTATTATTATTATTATTATTATTATTATTATTATTATTATTATTATTATTATTATTATTATTATTATTATTATTATTATTATTATTATTATTATTATTTTACCTATGAAGTTATAATAAACCCATCCAATTAAGAAAGCAAATATTAATGGTGCAATAATTAATAATAAACATATTTTAATTGTTGGTATAACAACTTCTTTATGTAATGTTTTTAATTTAAAATTAAAGAATCCATCATTTCTAATTTCTTGAAAGATTGTTTTATAACGTGTTTGAGGACCAATATTAATAATTGAAACCATAATACTAAGTATAACTAATCCGTAAGACCAAAGCTTTTTTTATTTATTTATTTATTTCATTTATTTATTTCATTTATTTCATTTATATTATTAATTAATAAATGATAATTAATATATATATAAATATATATATATCAATAAATTATTATCTAATATATTTAAAAATATTGTTAAGTAATATTTTTTATTTATATTATATATTATATATTTCAACAAGCTTTATAAATATTATGTATTTTTATTATATAATACTATTTTTTAAATGAATAAATATAAA
>MCFG01000051.1:217500-237059 GCA_002104895.1 Anaeromyces robustus | reverse complement strand
TTTTTTTTCCAATAGTTTTTTTTTTCAATTTCCGCTGATAAAGCTACTGTATTTCTAATTCTTTATTAATGAAGTATTAAATACATATCTTCTTGTGGCATTTTTAATATTATATTTTTTTTTTTTTTACTAATTTGTTTTTACTATTCTTTTTTTTAATTTTCTTGTTTTTTTTTTTTTATGTGTGTATTATATTAATATCCTTAACTTAAGAAAAAAAATAATAATATATTTATGTTTTCCTTTTTTTTTTTTTCTTTAAATAAAAATAAAAATATATATATTGTTATAGTTTAAATAAATTACCAAAAATAAATATGAAAACTGTTAATTATTAAAACCTGAATTTTATTGGTTTTTTTTTTTTTTTTTTTACTATTTTCAAGAATTTAAAATTTTATTTAATCAAAAATATCTCTTTATTTAGTATTGAATAATACTTATTTTATTCTATTCTATTTTATTTTGTTCTTTTGTTTCTTATTATTGAATGTATTAATAAAGATTAAATATTTTTGAAAAAAATAAATTTATTGAAGACTAAAGAATTCTAGTTTAACCGTTTTTGTTTTTCTTTTTGTTTGATAGAGTTTTTCGAATAATTGAAAGAAAATACTAATTTTATTTATTTATTCTAAAATAAAATAAAATAAAGAAAAAGGAATTTTTTTTTTTTTTTTACTTTAATTAAAGAATATAAATATTTAACAAAATTGATTATATATGTTTTTTTTTTCTTTTTATTAATTTTTCTCTTTTTTCTCTTTTCTTTTTTGTTTGGTTAATTTCTCTGTTTTTTTTCTTGTTTCTCTTTATTATAGTTTTGCTTTTCTTTTTTTTTTTTTATTTTATTAATTGATATTTTAACATTGAAAAATTATATATAACATTTAATTAGTGTATTATATTCAATTATTTTTAATTTTTACACATATTTTTAACAATAATTATTTACTTTTTTTTTTTATTTTCTTGTATATATATTTATTAAAATATATATTTTTTGTGTTTTTTGTTGTTGTTGTTGTTGTTTTTTCTGTTAAATAATATTATACAAAAAAAAGTTATAAAAATTTTGTTCGGGTAACAATCATATATACGATAACATTTTATATATATATATATATACTTCCACACAAAAATGTTAATCTATTTTATTATTGTTTTTCTTTTTCTTAATATTGTATAAAAATATTTTTTGTAAAACTATACAGACATTGTTCTAACAAAATAGGAAAAAAAGAATATAATTATTAATAATTAACGTGTTTCTTATTTAAAAAAATACTTCTTTCTTTTAAATACTAAAAAAAAACTAATTGATATCTATTTTCTATTTTTTAAATAAAAAAACTTTTTTTTTTTCTCTTTTTCTTTTTTTTACTATTTTTTTTTTTTTTTTTCAAATATGTTGATTAATAAAAAAAAAAAAGATTTAATAAAAAACAGAATTTCAATAAAAAAAAATTAAATATTTCAAAAAGAAAAAAAAAAAAAAAGAATAAAAAAAAATCTTTATTAATTTATTTATTACACTTTTTTTTTTTTTTTATTTTTTATTACTTATTTTATTCTTTAATTTAGGTACAATCAAATAAAATGTAGAATTGATTAATAAATAAATAAATAAATAAATAAATAAATTTTATTTAATATTGAAAATTTTATATATAATATAATATAAATAAATATATATATAAATTAATAGATCAATATAATAAAATATAATCTCTAATATATAAAATAAAATAAAAAAATAAACTAATAATTAATAAACAATAATAAATTATTAAATACTAAATAAAAATAATAAAAATTTTAATAAATAATTTTTTTTTATTTTAATAATAAAATACTAATAATTATTAGGATTAAAAATAAAAATAAAAACTTTCCTAAAACTATTATCATATTATTTATTAAAGTCATAATAGTATTAATAATAGTAGCATTAATATTATTAGTATTTTTTATTATTATTGTTGTTGTTTCTATTATTATTGTATTACTATTATTACTATTATTATTACTATTATTAAATAACTAATATTATTATTACTATTATTATTAACAAATATTAATATTTTTTATTATTATTATTATTTATTATTTATTATTTATTAAGTATTAAATATACTTTAATAATTAATATTTCCTATTTTTTTTTTAAAATTATAAAAATCATATTATTCTTCTTATATATAAAATATAAATCATTTTGAATTAAAATAAATTCATATGATTTAATTTATTAATATTAATAATATATTATCTTATATATTATCTTATATATTATTTTATATATTATATATTTTTGTTAATTATAAAATTTTTCTTCTTTTTCTGTTTTTTTTTTCTGTTTTTTTTTTGTAATTATAATTATTATTTTTATATATATAATATCTACTTATTACATTCAATTTAAAATATATATTAAATTTATATTAAATATATTATATATATATTATTTATATATTATGTAACATATATAATTTATAAGATGAAATAAATATTGTATATATATTATCAATATACTCTAATATATATAAACAATATAATATTTATTAATAATATACATTTAGTAACTTTAATTAATAATAGAAAAATTAAAAAAGTATAAATAAAAAAAATATTAAAAAATACTTAACTTTATATATTAAGATATCTTTATAATAAATTTACTTTTTTATCTATTTACTTATTTATTATACATTTTTATTTATTTATTTATTTAATAATATATTTATCTATTTATTTATTTATTTATTTTTTATTTATTTATCTATTTATTTTTTTATTTTTTTATTTATTTATCTATTTATTTATTTATCTATTTATTTATTTATCTATTTATTTATTTATTTATTTACATTTTGAAAGGTTTTAATTATTTAATTATATAATTATTTATTTTAAAAATATTTTAAATACATTTCATACAAAATCCTATAAATATAAAGAACATCTTTAAAAATTGATATTTTTCATTTTTATAAATAAAATATTAAATATTAAATATTAAATAATTTCGAATCAATATTTTATTTTTATTTTTATATTTATTTTTATTTTATTTCTATTTTTATTTTAATATTTATTATATATTTATTCTATTCTATTTTATTTTATTTTTTTTTAATATTGAAGATAATTATTATTATATAGTATATGTTTATATGAAAGATACATTTTATTTTTTTATTTTTATCTTGATTTTTGTTTTTGTTTTTATTTTTATTTTATTTTGCTATATTATAATTTCATATTTCTGATGGTTTTTTCCAACCTATTAAATTTAAGTTTTTTAACATATTATTTGGAATTACAGCTACAAAATACCAAAATGCCATATCACAAGTAAAACATCTATTAGCTAATGAATGTGGACATACAATATTTAAATTGACATTATTATTATTAAATGTAACTGAAGATAATTCCCATTTAATACTTCCAGAACTAGCTTGTTTAACTTGAATAAATACTGTATTGTTATCTAAATATTGTTGATCTAGATTTATTGCATTTGAAAATATTGAATAAAATTTATTTAATTCCTTTTCAGAATCAATATAAAATTTTTCAAATGGTGGACGACGACTAAAATATTCATGGGTTTTTCGTTGAAATTTTATAATATTATTATCATTGTTGTTGTTATCAATTTGACTAAGCATTTCGTTATTACTCATGTTGTTATTTAATCCTACTATATTGCTTTAACGCTTTAATGTTATATCCATTATTATTATATAAAAATTAATTTGATTATTATTTATTTAATTATATTATTATTTTAAAAAAAAAAAAAAGTTAATAATATTTTATTAATATTATTATATTATATATATAATATAATATATATGTTATTTAAAGATTTATATTGTAGATTTATATTTAATTTAAATATATTATCTCTCTTAATATTATAAATTATTTGTCAAATGTATGTATAAGTAAATAAATTCACTATGTAATTCTATATAATAATAATAATAATAAAATTTTCATTTATTATTATAATTTCAATACTTACATATAATACTTTAAACTTTTTTTAACGATATTTAAAAAAAAATTAAAAAAGTAGGTATAAAAAAAAATTAGCTAATATTTATATATATTATTGAACACTTTTCTAAGAAAATTTACAGAAAATAAAATAAACTAAAAAAATAAAAAATTTAATATTAAATATATTAAATATATTCATTTTTTTTTCTAATATATTATAAAATAAATTTTTTAGTAACGGTTAATTATTATTAATAATATTATTATTATTAATAATTATTAAAAATAAAAAAAATAAATCAACCATGGAAAAAAAAAAAAAACTAAACAGAAATAAATAAATATAATAAATAAATTAAATTAAATATAAAATAAATAATTTAATATTATATAAATATAATAGTTTAATATAATATAAATATAATATAAATGTAAATATATTATTATTTATTTATTTGTTTATTATTTATTTATTTATTTATTTATTTATTATTACTATATATAAAATTTCTATGAAAGAAAGAAAAATTATGTAGTAACTGTAAACTGTGATGATGCTTATGGTGAATTCAGTATATGATTTTTATTTTAACTCTAATATTTCTTTATATGTAAAAAGTTCTATCTTGGCTTTTATTATTATTATTATTATTATTATTATTATTATTATTATTATTATTATTATTATTATTATAATTATTATTTATTAATTATTATTATTATTATTATTATTAAAGATTGAATCATTATAAAACTTTAAATTACTAAATAAATGAAAGTATTAAATAAAAATACATATAGGAATAAAAGTCATTTTATAATTATTTAAATATTAAAGATTAACTACTATTAATTACTATTAATTAATATTATTAAGTAAGTATGTGATTAATTATTTAATTGTTAAGTAAGTATGTGATTAATTATTTAATCGTTTAGTTTTGTTATTTATTTATATATTTATTATAACTTGGTATGTGTAGTTGAGTTAACATTTCATAATTCATTCATTCATTTTTTATTTTTTATTTTTATTGCCATCTTTTTTAATTCAATGGTGTAACCTTAAAAAATGTTGAAATTTTTTAAAAAATAAAAAAAAATTTAAAAAAAAAGAAAATAAAAATTGAAAATAAATTAATTAATAATACAATATATATTAGATTATATTGTATAATATATTATCTTAAAACGTTACATATTGAAATTGTAGGGAATGTAAAACTTGCTTAATAAGGGAAAAATCAATATATTGTTTGGATTTAATTAAATTTATAATAAATAATATATTAGAATATATTATTACATATATTATCACATATATTATAATATATTACAATATATTATATCTTAATTTTTTTTAATTTTTTCTAAAACAAAAAAAAATTCTTTTTTTTTTTTTTTTAAACGTAATTTTTTATTATTTAATTCTTAAAAAATAAATTTATAATTATAATTATAATTATAATTATATATCTTTCTACAAAATATTTTTTTTTTACATTAAAGAATTTTTAATGTATTACGTTTTATATATATTTAAATAGAAATATTTAATTATTTAATACATTCAATATATGAATCCATATATAATTTAATATATTTAATTTAATTTATAGGATCAAATCTTTTTTTTTTTTTTACATTAACAACTATTTATAAATATATTAAAGTTTTATATTTAATTAAATATAAAACTTTAATATATTTATAATTTATTTATAATATATTATAAATATTTAAAATAGTATATGTGTTATATAAAAAGTATATAATGTAATATAAAAATGACATTTTAATAAGAATATATGAAATATATGAAATATTATATATTATGAATATATTATGAATTAATTTATCAAGTGGATTTTTTTTATTAATAAAAAATTATTAATAAAAAATTAAATAATAAAAAATTAAATAATAAAAATAAAAATTAATAATAAAAAATTAATAATAAAAAATTAATTATATATTTTTTTAGTTAAATAAAATAATACTATTTAAAATTTATACGATTTAAAATAGTCGACCAGTTTCTATCCTGGTTGTTAAGGCGTTTCCTTAGCATACATAAGGCTTCTGGATCGACACCGCATCTACCCCAAGCACAAGTGGTTTTCTCCTTCACGGGTTTTACACTGTGGCAAGGTAGTGCACAGGTATAGTATTTGAGGCGTAGCTACTCACGCCTCATTAAATAATATAAGTATATGAGTAGATCTTTAAGTCTAATAATGTGGGGTGCGGCTCTAAATTATTGGGCGGTTTCCTTGGTGACTACTATTCATATGTGGGGCTTGTAGACTGGACCCGTTATTAAGTTAGCGTTAGGGTTTAAGTACAAATGTAAAATATATGAATATACCAAGGGCGTCGACGCCGAAAAGGTAAGGCAGGGAATTTAATTCCGATACATTCATGTGAAAAATCACATGATAAGTCTATAAAAAAAAATATACGATTTAAAATTTATAACTATTTAAATATATTTTAATAATAAAATAAATTATTATTTAGTATTTTTTTTTTATTAATATTAATAATAAAATATTAGAATAATTAATAATTAATAAATAATAATTCTTAAATTAATTTTATATTATTTTATATTATTTTATATTATTTTATATAAATGCATAGAAACTACTAGTAATACTTGTTAATATTATAAATATTATTAATAGGTTGTTGAATATTTAAAGGTCATATTTAAAGGTCACCATAAATATTGGGTTGAAAGGTCATAAGTTTAATTCATAAAAATAAAAAAGAATGAAATAGATATTTTTATTTTATTTATAGTAAAATCATTAATAATTAATAATTAATAATTAATAATTAATAATTAATAATTAATAAATAGGTTTATATAATATATAATATATGTAAAGGAAAAAAAATGTCTGACTTTCAAATGATTTATAAAATAAAATAAAAAATGTATTTTTTTTTTATTGTTCAAAAACTTAAAAAATATTATTTCTTTAAAAAAAAATCTTTTAATGATAATAATTATTATTTATATAATTATTTAATGGTCAAGCTATTTTTTTATTGTTTAACAATTTTTTTTTTAAAAATAAAAAAAAAACTATAAAAAGTTTACCACCTTTATAATTTATACTTTTATTTATATTTAATAATTTTAATAATTCTGATAATCATATCAATGAGTTAATAACAATAAAGTGAAGTGAAGTGAAGTTTTAAAGACTATCTGTTTATTTAAAATGATTATAAATGATATATATTATATATTTATATTTACATTAAAATAATTAACATTAAATATAAATTTTACTTTATGTAATTATTATTAATTATTAATAGTTATTATTTATGAATAATTATTATTTATTAATACTTATTAATTATTAATTATTATTAATGATTAATTATTATTATTAACTAAAAGTAAAAGTTAAAATTTGTATTAACTATTTTTTTTTTTTTTCTAACAAAATTTTTTAAAATGTGGCAGTTAAAAGACAATTTAAAATTTAAAAATTAAAAATAGTTAATACAACAAAAAATATTAAAGAAAATCTGTATATTAAACATTTTTGTTTTATTACTTTTTTTTTTTAATTTTCCTTTTTTTTTTCCAGATTAATTTTTTTATTTTCTTTATTATAATGAAACGTTAACTTTAAAAACTCTTTTTTTTAATTACAATTAATATGAAATAATATTTTTTATATTTTTATAACATTTTTATTATTAAAATAATATTATATTAATTAAATAATTATTTTAATTATTTTAATTATTTTATATTATTATATACTATAAATATTAAAAAATAAATATTAAAAAATAAAAATAAAAATAAAAAAAAGATGGTGGATGTGATACAAAAAGAAAAATAAAATTTATCCATTTAACTAAAAATGGTTATATTTAAAAATTAGAAAAAGAAATAAAAAAGAAATAAAAAAGAAATAAAAAAATATTTTTCTTTTTCTTTTTTTTTTATCATCTTTTTTAATTATTTTTTATTAAATATTCTAAATATTTTAAATATTTTAAATGATTAAAATAAAATAATAATAAAATAATAATAATAAATAGCTTATATTTTTTTAGTCTTAATCCTTACTTTAAATATTTAATTATTATAAAAAATATTATATTAATAGATAATATTAATTAATTATAAATTAAAATAAAGCAAAAAATTAATTATATATTTTATAGATTATATATTTTATATATATATATTTTTTATATTATTAAATTGATAATTATTTATGATTATTTATATTTTTAATAAAAAAAAAATAGTATTTTAATAGTATTTTTATTTATATTTATCTATTTAATTTATAATTTTTAATCAAATTAAAAAAAATAAAAATAGTATTAGATTTTAATTTAAAGAAAAAAATAAAGAATAATTAATAGATATATTTAATTGATCAAATGTAATTAAAGAAGAAAGAAAGAAAGAAAAAAAGAAAAAAAAAAAATCTAAAAATTATATTAATTATAATTGAATAATTGATTAATTATTATTGATTAATATAAAAAAAAACCTACATACATTTATGCAATAAATATTTTTTCCATTCTACTAAAAAAACCTAAAAAAAAAAGAAAAAGAAAAAAAAGTTTATTTATTAATTATATTATAATCAATTGTAATAATATGGCGTAATAACATATTATTCTGATTGTATATTTTTACATATTAAAAAAAAAAATTAGGTTATTTATTAAATATTTATTAACATATATACATTACATATATATATCAATTTCTATAGATAGATAAATTAATAGATAATATTTTTTTTTATATAATTATATTGGTATTTAATAGAGAAAAAAAATTTTTTTATATATATATTAAATGGTATTCTATATAACATTCCATATATTCAATTTCCAAAAAAAAAAAAAATAACTAAAATAAAAATAAAATAAAATAAAAAAAAAAAAAAACAAGTCATATAATATATAAAATTACACTTTCAAAAGAAGAGAATATCAATATCATTTTACTTTTTTTTTTTTTTTTGTTTTTTAATAAAAAAAATTTTTTTTATTTTTTTATTAAATATTTTTATATATTGTATATTAAATATAATCTTAAAATATAAAAAATAAAAGAAAATATAAATATATTCTAATATTAATGATAAAAAAAATTATAAAAATAATGAATAAGATTTATAAATAATACAATATATAAATATATAAAATAGGTCTAAATAATAATTAAATATTTGAAAAATAATTAGAATAATAGATGTTTTTTAAAATAATAATATATTAATTGTATTAAAATTATTAAGACTTATGTAAATATTAAAATTAAATGTAAATAATGAATATAAAATATATTAAAAAAAGAATAAAATAAAAGAATTAAAAATAAAATAAAAGAAATAAAAAAAGAAAAAGAAAAAAATAAAAAAAGATAAAGAATAGAGAGTATTAAACAAATAATAGGAATATAATTAATTACTTAATAAAGTAATTAAAATAAAAAAAAATACCTATATTTATTTAGGTCTCATTCTTTTCATCTTTTTTTTTTTTCTATTACTTATTATCAATTATTTTTTTTTCCCATTAATTGATTTTAATTTTTTTTCTTCATTTGTCAAATTAATCATGAGTTTTTCATTATTCTTTTTTCCTTTATTTCTTCCTTCTTTTCTTTTCTTTTTTTTTTTTTTATTTATTTATTCATTTAATTACATTTACCAAATGTTTTTTGACATCCTGTACCACAATAATCTTTAGTATTACCACAATAACCAAATTGACTACAACAAAATCCTTCAGCACATCTACCTATACCTTTTCCACATTTACCATCATTAATAGAAATATTTAATGAAGATAAATCTTTAGAATTAGTAGTAGCAGTAGCATTACATTTACCAAATGAATTTTGACATCCTATACCACAATAATCTTCTGTCTTACCACAATAACCATATTGACTACAACAAAATCCTTCTTCACATTTACCTATACCTGGTCCACATTTACCAATGGATACATTTTTATATTGTTTTTTTTTGGTTTTATTGGTATCATTATCACATTCACCAAAACCATTTTGACATCCTGTACCACAATAATCTACTGTATCTCCACAATAACCATATTGACTACAACATAATCCTTCTTCACAAATACCAATACCTGGTCCACATTTAGTATTAGTAGTTGGTAAATTTATAGCTTTAGCTTTAGCATTAACATTAGTATTGGTTTTAGTTTTAGTATTAGCTTTAACTTTAGTTTTAGTTTTAGTATTAGCTTTAACTTTAGTTTTAGTTTTAGTTATAGTGTTTGATGCTTTAACTTTAGTAGTTTCTTTCTTTTCTTCTTTTACTTTAGTTTCAGTTTCAGTTTCAGTTTTAGTTTCATTTTTTGCATTTTTCTTTTCTTCTTTATTCTTTTTATTATCCTTATCCTTATCCTTTTCATTATCCTTATCTTTATCTTTAGAATTTTCATATTTTGGTTCATAATAACCTAATGAATCATCTGGTTTAGTTGGTACACTGAAATTAAATTCAGAAGCAATACCTTGAGATCTTTCAATAATCCATTTTTTTAATGGAGTTGGAAATTCACCACTTGTAGTACTAGTAACTTGAGATTCAAATTTTTGAGCATTAAATTTATAATCTCCATATTTTCCAACATTGAGAGTATTTACTTTAATTAATTGGGTATCCCAATAAACATCTTCTCTTACAAGTTCAGATAAAGAATCAATACGTGGTTCAAGAGCATTAATATTGAAAAAGGTTTCTACCATACGTTTAAGTACACTTGTTAAATAATTTTCATTAGAGGAAACTTTTCTTAAATTTTCAAGTAATGGTCTAGTTTTTTCATTAGAGGTAGTTAATTGGAAATAATTTTTAAAGGTTGTTTTAAGAGCTTTACTTGGACTACCAGAATTACCAAAAGAAAAATGTAAATCGGAATCAAGGAAATACCATAAATTTTTAGAAAGATTTTTAAAAAGATAATAATTACCAGGTCTTAACCAATAATTATCGGAAGCATAAGCAGCAAATTCCATTGCCATATATTTTAAAAATCCATGAATATCAAGATTAAGAGATGAAACGGTAGAAGGATAATTATGAATATCCTTTAAAAATGGTACTAAAACTTCTTCAATTTTTTTCATATTAGAAATATTTGTCATATCATCTTCTCCTTTATAAGTATAAATATCATATTTTTCACTAGAATCTCCATAATAACCTAAATTACCATGATGAAATCCTTCATCCCAATTACCTCCTTTAATAATATGATATTTTTTATCTTCAGGGAATTTTTCTCCTCCATTATAAGTATTCTTAAGGAAATGTCCATTATTAATATCATCAGTAATAAGGAAAAGTCCTATTGGTTTTTTATTAATGAAAAGACGTGTTAATTTACCTTGAGCTGTTGGTACACCAAGGGAATTTAACATATCAAAATATAATTTTTCTCTATTTTTTTTTTTTTTTAATAAATAATTAGAAAAAAAAATTTTTTTTGTAAATAAAATAAATAAGTAAATAAATAAAATAAATAAAAAAATAATGAATGAAAAGAATAAGGTTATGTATATATGTAATATATATTAAAGAAAATAAATAAATAAATAAAGATTATAAAAACAAATAAAATAAAAAAAATAATAAATTTATTTATTATTTTTATTATTTTTTTTATTTTTCTTATTTATCTAAAGGTATATTATGTAAATTAATTAATATATATAAATGAATAAATTACCTAATGAAAGAAGGATCCATATGTTCAGCTCTTAATTTAATACCTGTACGACCAAATAATTCTTTATCATCATCAGTTTTAAGACCATTAAGTTTATAACTTAATTTACTAGCTTCAAGAGTCTTTTATATATATATATTATTTATATTAAAATATATAGAAATAGAATTTATTAATACAATACAATAAAATGAATAATAAATAAATATATATATATATATATATTAAATTTATGAAAATAATAATGAAATATTATAAAAAACAAATAAAATATAATAATAATAATAATAAATTTTTAAATGATAATAAATATTTAATTATTATATAATAATAATAATAATAAGTATTATTATTATTGTTAACTCTTTTTTATTTTATTTAACTTATAAATATAATATTATAAATATTACTTACAGATTGACCACTAAGAGTAATTCTAGCATTATTAAATGTTTTAACATTATATGGACTATTTTGAATTTTTAAATAAATATTTTAAAATTCAATGTTTTATCATATTTTTTTTTTTGTATATATAAATATATAATTTAATATAAAAAAAATTTTTTTTGTTAATTAAAGAACTCTCTTTTTAAAAATTTTTCTATACTATTTAAATAATAAAAAAACTAATATAATAATAAATATATATATATTTTTCTTTAATTTACTTACCTAACATATATAACTTTAATTTTATCATATTTTAATCCACTTTCTGTAGAATGTTGATGAAGGTAATCAATTTTATCTTGTGGTGCTTCAATTAAAATTGTTGAAATAAATGTATCTTTTTTTTTATATATTTTTATTTTTATTTTTAAATATAAGAATATTAATTAATTTTTATAAAGAAAAAAAATATAATATAAATAAATGATTTATACATATATATTATTTTATTTTTTATTTTTTTATTTTTATTTTTTATTATTATTTTTTATTTACCATCATATAATTTTGATTTTTTTTGAAGTTCAGATTCTTTATAGGCTAAAGGTAAAAGTGGATGCTTTTTAACAGTTATTTTTCTATCGAAAAAATCATTTAATGTATCCCCTTCTGCAGTACGATCAAAAGATTCTTCAACACCACTTAAAATATAATGATATTTAATGGGTGTTTTAACATTAACAGAAACTTTATAAACAGGATATTCATCAAGTGTCATATCATATTTTTTATCATCTATAACAAGTTTTGGTACACCGCTAACAGCGATAACCTTAAAAGTTACTAAAAGTTATATAAAAAATATATATATATATTTTATATTTATATCAAAAATGAAATAATAATGAAAAATAAAAAAAAAAAGGTATTTATTTAATTATTTTAATAATTAATATGAATTGTAAAGTCATATTTTCTTTTTATTTATTTATTTATTTATTATTATTATTAAAAAATGTAAATAAATATTATTTACCATTAGCCTGAGCTAATAAAATATTAATAGTGAACAATAAAAATAATAGAGCTTTCATATTATTAATTTATTTATTATTATCAAAAATTTCTATATAAAAAAATTATATATATATAAATATATATTTAAAAAAATTTAATAATAAATACTTTTTTTTTATTAAATTTCTTTTTTTTTTTTTAACTTTTTTTTATATTTAATTATTAATTTAAAAATTAAAGAATTGAAATTTACCTTTTTATAATTTATTCTTTAAATTTTATTTAAAGATGAATTATCCATTAAATAAATCAATGTGTAACTTTATTGTATTAATAAAATTCTTAAAATGTAGATTTCTTAAATTAATAAAATTTATATCTTAAGAATAATAAATAAATTAAAAAGAAAAAAAGTGAAAAAAAATAAGTTATTAACGAAAAGTACCAATATATATACTTTTTTTTTTCTTTTTTTTTTTTTTTTTTAATTATAATTATTGTACATATTAATTATTTTCATCTTTTAACTATATATTAAAAAAATACTTTATTTTATTTTTTTTATTTTATATTATTTTATTTTATTTTATTTTTTGTATTTAAAAGTAAAAATTTTAATTAAAAAAAAATTGATTAAAATTTTTTGTGTTGTGTTACATAAAAAATTAATATAAAAAATTGATTAAAAATAAAGATAATATATTTTAATACATTGTAATAAATGGAAATAATAATAGAAATATATAATTTATAATATATAATGAATATAATATAATATAAATTTATTAATATTTTATTAATGTACATTTTTTAAAATAATTATTTAAAAAAAAAAAAATTAACTAATTAAATAATTAAATTAAAAAAAATAATATATATTTAAATATTTATTTAATAATAATTATTATTTTAAAATAAAGATTTATGGTATTTTAATTATTATTATTATTATTATTATTATATTTTAAATTATTTATTAAATAAAAAAATATAAAAAAAAAAATACAAAATACTTTTTTTATTTTCTTTTTTCTTTATTTCATAAATTATATAAATATTTCTATTTAAATAAATAATTAAAATAATTTCTTTTTTAAATTCTACACATATATCATTTTTCTTTTTCTTTTTTCTAAATTTAATAATAAAAAAAAAAAGATGTTTTTTTTTTAAAAAAAATAGTATTAAAATTACTTTAATATATATGAAGTAAATTCATTTCATTTTCTATCTTTTCTTTTATTTTTAATTTTATAAATTTATTTTTATTTTAATTAATAATTATATTAAATGTAAAAATGCAATATATGCATTAATTTTTTTTATATATATTTAATATTTGATTTAATTTGTATAGCCTTTTCATACAAAAAATAAAAATAAAAAAAAAAATTAAATTCTTTACAAATAATAAAATAAAAAAACCTTTTTATTTTCATTTTCATTTTCTTTTTTGTTAATTACTTCAATAATTTTAATATTATTTAAATTCTTTTTTTTTTATTTTATTGTTTTTTCCCTTTTTTCCCTTTTTTTTTTTTTTTTTTCATCTTATACCATTTATTCTAAACATAAATAATATTAAGAAATGGAATTCAAATAAAACTAATAAGTTAATTTTATTTTAATTTTTATTCCTTAATATTATATATTATTAAAAATAATTTTTCTTTTTTTTTTTTTTTTTTTTTTTAACATTTACAATTATTATTAATAAAACAATAATTCAATTCTTTTTTTTTTTATTATTATTATTTATCTATTTATTTATTTATTTTATATATATAAAAATTTAAATATTATAAAATAGTTTTAAGCTTTCTTTTTTTTTTTTTAATCAATCAAATTAAATAAGCTTTTAACGAAAAAACTAAAAATCTTCAAGCTTTTTTTTTTTTTTTTTTTTAAAGTTTATTGAAATTATTTAATTTTTTTTTATAAAAAAAAAAAAAGAAAAGAAGAAAAAAGAAAAAAAAGAAGATTTATTCAATATTTTATATATTATTATTACCTATTAATAATAGTTAATATTCAATATTTTTCTTTTTTACTTTTTGTTTTTGTTTTCAAGATAAAAAAAAAAGGAAACATTATATATTCATTAATTATAATATAATTTAAAAAAAATTACATATGTAAAGAATGATTATTACTATTAAAATGTTGATATATTTACTATAGAATACTTTTTATTTTTTTTTAAAAAAATAAAAAAAAAAAAAAGTTGAATAATAATTAATTACAAGTAATTAGATGATTATTACTTTTTTTTTTATTCCTATTATTCCTATTATTATTACAATTATAAATTACATTCATGTAATTTAATAATTGATTAATATAGTAATATTAAAAAAAAAAAAAAGCACAATTATTTATTGATTCATTTATTTATTCTGTTTTATTCGGTATTTTTTTATACTTTATTTTAATCAATATATGAATAAATATATAAATATATAAATAAAGTTAAATATCAAAAAATTAATTTATAGTTAATAAAAAAATTAAAATAACATTGCATAATATTGTATGGCTAATTCAACCTTATAAAAAATTAAAAAATGTTTACAACATATATTTAATCTGTACATATAGTAAATTCAGTACGTTAATGTAACATAATATAAAAAGTAATAAATATTCACCATCCTAAAGTTATTTTTTTTTTGTATTAATTGTTTCCTGTTTTATAAATGTATACATGTAATTTTATAAAAATAAATTATCTTTTTTTTTATTGAATGTTTTATCTTTTTTTTATAATAAAGTTTAAAAAAAAAATTTTTTTTTATTTGTAATAATACACTCTATATTAAAAAAATAATAAATCGATAGATAAATTAAAATATTTATATAAAATATTAACTATATTAAATTTGGAAGTTAAACAGTTAAACCGATACAGATATTTATTTATATATTTATATATTTATTTATTTATTTATTTATTTATTTATATACTTATATATTTATATATTTATATATTTATATATTTATATATTTATATATTTATATATTTATATATTTATATATTTATTTATTTATTTACTTATTTATTTATTTATTTATTTATTTATTTATTAATTAATTAATTATTTATTTATTTTATGATCTTAAAAGGGATTATAATTATCTTAAAATATTATAATAAATAACTTAAATACATAAAAATAAAATAATGTATTTAAAAAAATTAATGAATTTACCAAATGAAAAAAAAATGTAAAATGAAAATTAATTTATATTATTTTTAAAATAATTAAAACAGAATAAAACTAAAAAAAAAAGAGAGAGAAAAGTAAAAAAAAACTAAATTCAATCAGTTAAACATTATTTCTTAAAACATGTATATAATAATATTTCAATAATAATAATAATAAAACTATGAATATTAATTAATATACAAATAATAATAATATAAAAAGATCAAAAGTTCTTTTCTAAAAAAAAAAACATAAATATACATATTATTTATATACATTAAAAAAAAAATTAAATAAAATAATAACAATTATTATTGAAATTAGAATAAAAAATAAAATAAAATAAAATAAAAGTTTAAATTTTAATTACTTCAAAGATTAAAAAAAAAGGTGGCGTTTAAACTAATTGTTATTTCTTCCAAATATTTCATATTCCATTATTTTATATATATATATATATATATATTTATATATATTTTTTTTTTCAAAAATAATTATAATAATAGTTAATCATTAATATATAAAAATTTATATATTGCAAATTTATATTTTATTATTATTATAATATATTTTTATATATATAATTTATACAATTTTTTTACATGTATATTATATTTTTTAAAAAAGAAAAAAAAATAAGAAATAGAAAAGTAAGAAAAAAAAAAGAAAAAAGAATAAAGAAAAAAGCCAAATCAAATCGATATAATATAAGCAAATAATAATTATATGAAAAATTACCAATAAAGTATATTAATTAATATAAATTAAAATTAAAAAAAAAATAAAGGGAAAAAAAAAATAATAATTAATATATTTAGTCATCAATTTGTCCTGTTTCCAAAAATCTATATAATTTTATATTAAAATTTAAAAAAAAAAAAAATAATAACAATAATAAATTAATATAATTTTTATTTTATATTTTTATATAGAATAATTATTAAAGGTAATCATATATATATATATTTTTTTTTTAATTATTTTATATATAAAATAATTAAATCATATAATTTTTTTTAATTATTTTATAGTATTATTATTAATTATTTTAATTATTAATATTATTTATAATATATTTATAGAAATATTACCTTTTATAAGGTTCTATTCTATTATAAATATCAGGTGGTACAAGGAAAGCAAAAGATACTAATGATTTCATTTCATGTATTCTCAAACTATATACAATTCTTATAATAAATAAATCAATAAAACTAATAAGAATAGTTCCAATAACTAAAAGAATAATACAATTGGATTTGCCTTGATCAAGAGAATCATCAATATTTTCAATTAAATAATCATCTAATAAATTTAAAGAATTTATAATATTATCAACAAAACCTTGTTGAAGTTTAAAGAAATCATCCTTAATGACATTAGATATAACAGTATATATATTTTCAGCAGTAGTAAAAGGTAATTGAATATATTTTCCGGATTCTACACTTCCTAAAAAGTTTTCTACATAAAATAGATATTGGGATATTTGTTCATTTAATGGTAAAGTAGCTACTTCTTTATTAAAACCTAAAAAAAATTGAAGTTAATATATATATTATATATTATATATTATATATATATTTATAAAAATTCAAAAAAAAAAAAATACAAAATAAAAAAAATAGCAATTATAATAAAATATATATTTTTTTATATGAGTTCATTATTTATTTCTAATTCATTATTATTATTATTATTACTGTTATTATAATTATCTTTATTAATTGTATATTATTATTTATTATATATCTTTTATTATTTAATATTATTAAATAATATTTAAATATTATTTATTTATTTTTCTTATTTATTTATTTGTTTATTACCATAGGCCGAAGTTTCATTATAATTAATAGTTTCACATGAATTATCACCAGGTGATCTATGACATCCTGAATTTTTTAAAATATGATTTAAACCTGGATAGTTATCAAAACTTGGACCACCATAACTTCCATCTCTTAAGGCTTCTTGATTAGTCTAATATTTAATATATTATAAAATATATATATACATATATATATAAAAGAAAAAAGAAACATATATACAAATATTATAAAGGTATATTATTATTAATATTATATTATATATTAATATAAATATAGAAAATTAATTTTTTTACTAATAATAATAATAATAATAATAATAATAATAATAATAATAATAATAATAATATTATTATTATTATTATTATTATTATTATTATTATTATTATTATTATTATAGTTATTGTTATTGTTATTGTTATTCTCTTTTTCTTTTTTCTTTTTTCCTTTTCTTACCTTTAATTTATAAATTAAATCATTAATAATTCTTTCAGGTTCACCTTCTAAAAATAATGTTCTATCTTGATTTACAACTTCATAAGTATAAAGTTGAATATTTTGAATATAATACAATCTTTCAGACTTTTTTTTTTTAATTATTATTAATATATATATATTAATATATTAATAAAAAAAATATAAATATGATAACACAAACACACACACATATATAGAGATATAGATTATATTTTATAATAATAATAATTATAAACTTACCGATTGTTTAATAATTTTTACAGTATCATTAATTTCATTTATTTCACTCTATATTCATTAGTAATATATATCAAGATATTAAAAAATATATTATTATATATTTATTTGTTAATTTTTAATTTTTTAAATTAATATATTTATAATTTTTTTAAAAAAAAAATTTTTTTTTTTTTTCTATTTTTCAATTTTCGTTTTTATATCCAATCTATATATATATAAATGAATACATACAATTTGAGTATAAACTACTACAGATGAATAAATAAGAAGTATGATACAAGATAAACTAACAAAAACATTCCATTTCGATTTATGACTTTTTTTATTATATTCAAAATCTAATACTTCTTTTTCAATATCAAGACTTTCTGCTAATTCATCAATTTTTGTTGAATAATCATCAATAATACGACCAATTGTATCTGTTTTTTTTTTTTTTTTTTTTTTTTTTTTTTAAAAAAAATATTATTTATTCAATAAGAAAATATAGTTAATATGTATATGTATTTATATATTAAATAATAATAATAATAATAATAATAATAATAATAATAATAATAATAATAATAATAATAATAATAATAAGAATTCATAAAAATTGAATTAATAAATA
>MCFG01000051.1:200000-215000 GCA_002104895.1 Anaeromyces robustus | reverse complement strand
GTATCCTATTAAATATAATAATTATTATTATAATTATTATAATTATTAGTTATTTTATATTGTAATTAAATAATAAAAAGGTTGGTATATTTGCTAATACTAATAAGAAAACTTTTATATTATTTTATTATATTTTATTCTTTATTTTTTATTTTTTATTTTGTTTTTCTTTTTTATTATTATTACTTTATCATCTGGGTATTCTTTTAAAATATTTTTATAAAGTCTATTTCCATTTTCTTGGGCTTTATTAAGATCATTAATAAAAGTTCGATAAGAAAGTATTTCTTTTGTAAATTTACTTCCTTTAAGTGCTGTTAAAAGATTTTTAATATGATTTAAACCACTATAATGAATCATAGCTGCTTCATTTTTTAAATTTTCAAGTTTTAAGGTTTTTTCACTATTTAAATTTTAATAATTAATATAATATATAATAAATAATATTATTAAATTTAAATAGAATAGAATAAAATAAAATTGAATAAGAATAAGAATATTTATATATTTATATATATTAATATATTTTAATTCAACAATAATTAAATTAATACAACAACTATTTAATATCAATAAAAATTTTATATAATATTATTGTCATTATTATTATTATTATTATTATTTTTTAATAAATTATGTAAATATAAAAGAAATTTAGAAAAAAAAATAAAATAATAATAAAAAAAAAAGGAATAAAAATATATAAAAAGCAAAGCATACACATTAGTATCAGTTTTCTTTAATAACATTTCTCTTCTTTCTTTTTCAACTAAATCATAAGCATTTGTAATTAAAAATCTTATTCTCATATCAATTTTTAATCTAGAAACGTGTTCTAAAATTTCATCCCCATTAAATATACTAATATCATATTTACTTAAATGTTCATTATTTTTATAAAATATTTTCATAGAATGAACTGAATACCATGCTGCAATAAAAACCTAATATAATAATTATAAATTTTGTAATATTATATATAATATATAATATAATATGATATAATATAATATAAATAATTATTATTACACAATGATTATTTTCTATTACCAATATAATGAAAAAAAAATAAAAAAAGTGATATATAATATCATCATTAATTATTTATTAATAGTTACATCAGGATTATGCTTAAATTGTTTCATTCTATATTATTATTTATATATAATAAAATAAAATATATTAATTAAATTAATTTAATATTAAATTATATATATATATACAATTTATGATAATTTATCTTATTAATAAAATAAAATTAATATATATAAATATTTTTAATTTTTTTAAATATATAATAATTACCCTTCCTCAAATAATTCCTTCATCAAATAAAAAGCATTAATATCTCTATTATTTCTCAAAAATCTACATGCCATTTCACATTCACTATTATTCTTATATAATTTAATTTCTCTTCTAATAAATTTCTCAGTAACTAATAAAATATAAAAATTAACATTATTATTTATCTATTCCTATTCAATATAATATATATATATTATCATAATGATAATATAATATATTATAATATTAATAATATAATATATATTATAATATTAATAATTTAATACCAATTTTATCCACATCTAATAATCCCATTTTTTCTTCATCTTTTATTTTCATTAATTGTTTTTTTACTTCTCTTCCTTCTTCACCTTCTTCACCTTCTTCATTATCATATTCATCATCATCCTTATCATTATTTATAGAATCTTTTAAATTATTAATAACTTTTTTATCATGGTATAATTTATATACTCTTTTAATGGTTTTATTATAATATAATGAGTTTAATTTATAACCAACACAAAAGGAAATTGCTAAAATTAATGGAATAAATTCTGAAAAAATTCCAGTATTGCGATGTAATATAAGTAATATAATTTCAGAAATGACTGAAGTAAAAAATAATCCAAAATAAATGGAAAATTTATAATTATTAACATAACAAGAATAATAAGGTTGTTTTTTTAATTGATAAAATGATAAAATTCCAAATAAAATTATTAAAAATAATATATTGATCCATGAAATTATATATTTTTGTTCAATTAATTTTGATGTTATTATTGGTTGTATTGCCTTTTATTATTATTATTATTATTATTATTATTATTATTATTAATATTATTTTAATTTATTTATTTATTTTTTTTTTTTTAATATATATATATAACACAAATTAATAGTAATATAAAAAATATAATAAATAATATTAGACATATTAAACTTGATTTATTAAATATAAACAAAATAAAAAATAGATTATATGATTATATATATAATAAAAAGAATTTTTTTTTTACCATAATAATTTTTGATATTAATAAAATATCTGCATTTCCTTTATGAAGTGTTCCAAAATAAAATTTATTAGACAATAAATCGATATCAAAGAAAAAATTACTGAACTATTGATATATATTTTTTTAAAAAAAAAAAGCATAGTAATAAATTATAATTATATTAATAAATTATAAATAAAAAATAATATATTAATAATAATATTTATATATATAATATATATAATATAAAATATTGAATAAAAATAGAGTATATTTATTGTTATAATTATTATTATTATTATTTATAAAATTACCAAAATAGGTAGAGCGAGGTATAAAACCGCTGTAACACCAACTATAACTAATCTAAAGATGTTTGGTTTTTTTATTTTTTATTTTTTTTTTTTTTTTTTTTTTTTTTTTTTTGTAAATTTTGTTTTGTAATAAAGAAATGTATATATAATATATTTAACAAAAGTAGTTAAATATAAAAAAAAATTAATACATATTATACAAATAAAAAAAAAAAAAAGAAAAAAAAAAGAAAGAAAATAAATAATATATAAGTATATTGATTATATATATATACACTATTGCTTTGAAAGTTTCGTTACATTCTTCAGTATTAAAAATTGTTTTATATACATCACATACATTTATCATTCCAACTAAAAAATTCAATACTAAAAGGATTATCAATTAAATAGAAAAATTATTAATATATAATCATAAAATTTAGGGTGAATATAATTAAAAAATATAATAAAAGAATTATAATTATTATTTAATAAAAAATGATAATTTTTATATATGTATATATTTTTTATATTAATATATTTTTATTTTCTTTTATTTATCTATTTACCAAAACTCGCCATTGTTCTTTTAATTTATTTAGTGAATCATTATTTTTTTTTTAAATAAAATTTTATATATGTTTATTATTTTCAATTCGTTATTTAAAAAATATTTATTTATAATTTTTAATTATTGATTAAAAAAATTTGTTTAATATAGTGTTGTTGGATTTATTATTATTATTATTAAATAAATGTATTTAATATTTGAAAATTGGAAATATGAATTACTTGAAAAAGACCTGATATATTACTTTAAATATCTAACATTTTATATAAAAGTAAAAAAAAAATATAAAAATAAAAATAAAAAATAAAAATAAAAATAAAAGTAAGGATAAAAGGTTAAGAAAAATTGTTAATTATTATACTATTATTCCCTAATAAAAGAATAAAATAAAATATATATATAAATATATATATAAATATAATTTTATAATACCTTTAAATTTCTCTTTGAAAGACCCTTACTATTTATATAATATATTACAAAAAAACATAATAATAATATTAATTGATATTAACTATTTAACTAAAAATACATATATAATATATTTTTAATTATTATACCCTCCATTCATTCGTATATAATATACTATTAAGATGAATTTTGATAATTATATAAAGATTAAAAAAAAAAAAAAAAAAAGTATAATTATTTATTTTAATTATTTTCTACATTAAATGTAATATATATATACACTATAATAATAAAACAATAATAGTAATAGTTTTAGTTTTAATATTATATTATCTTTACTTATAACACCATATTCATATAAAAGCATTCCTATTGTAAGAGCAGTTAAAAAAACTGTAATGTATAGTTGTTGTTGTTATTGTTGTTGTTGTTTTTCATAAAAAATTAAATAATAATAATAAAAGTAAAAATAAAGAATATGATAATAAAAAAAATTTATTATAATTATTAGTCTTCTTTACATAAATATTGATATTTTAATCATGTTAACATATAAAAAAAATTAATCCATAATTCATAATAAAATAATAAAAATAATATAAATAATATAAATAATAAGAAGAGTTCAATAATACTTAAAAAAAGGACATTATTAATGGCAGGATTACATAGTGTTAATGCTAATTCAAACCATCTTGGTATATATGAAAAATTTGATTCATTTACAATATATTGTAATAATTGAATATCTGATACATAAATTCGATAGTAATAAAAATAAAAAAAAAAAAAAGAAAAAAAAAAGAAAAAAATTAGAAATAAAAAAATACAAATTAATATAATATTATAATATGTAATCGATAAAAAGATTATTAAAATATTAAAAGTTAATAAACCTTCTAATATATAGAAAAAAGGAATAAGTTTAAAATCTGGATAATTAGCTGGTAAAGATTGGAATAAAGGATAAAGTCTTTTCTATATATAATACATATAAATATATATATATATATAATTAATCATCTTAATAAACTATTAACATTGCTTTATATATATATATATTCTTATTCTTATTGTTATTTTTCTTTTTTTTTTTTTTTTTAAAGAAAGAAAAAAAAAATCATAATGTAATTTTTTTTTAAAAAAAAAAAAATACCTCTAATGGTAAATATTTTATTATACTATTCCTTTTAACTAGATTACTATTTCCTGTATTCATTTTCTATATAAAAAATTTAATAAATTCCAAGATAAAATCATATATATAACTTTTGTAATTTTATTATTGTTATATTAATAGATAGTATTTTTTTATAATTATTATTATTTTATTATTGTTATTATTATTGTTATTGTTATTTTTAAATTAGAAAATTATTTTTTTATTTTTATGTATTTATTTTTTATAAAATTATATTATCATCTTTTTTTTTTTTTAAACTTAATTTTCAAAACACAGAAAAAAAAAAAAAAAAACTGTCAAATCTGAATGTAATAAAATTATATATTAATATATATAAATATAATAATTTATAATCATAATAATATAAATATAATAATATATAATCATAATAATATAAATATAATAATATTTATAATCATTAACCATAATAGTTGTAATAAATGTTTTTTTTTTTTGAATATTCTCATTAAATTATATAAATATATATATTTTAATTAAATTTAAAAAAGTTTATAATTTTCAGATTATTTAAATAATTAACCTTTTATGTAAAAAAAAAAAAAAAAAAAAAAACTAATTAAAAAATCTTTTTTAATGATTATTTATTTTTATTTTATTTTTTTTTTAATTAAAAAAATTTTTTTATTTATTAAACATAATCTTTTGTTATTCTATATTAATATAATAATAATTATTATTGGTATTATAGTTAAAGGTTATTTTAAGAAAGTTTTTTTATTTTATTTTATATTGAAAAAATCAAATAATTATTTTTTTTTTGAAATAGGGAGAAGGTTAATCCTTAAGGGCATAGAATAATAATAATAATAATAATAATAAATAATAATAAATAATAATAATAATAATAATCATAATAATAATAAATTAATAATAATAATAATAATAATAATAATAATTGTTAGAATTCCTATATAATTGACAAATTAAATTATGACAATTAATACATTAATAAATAAAATACATAGATTATTCTAATTTTATGTAAACGTGATCACGTGAGGATCAGAACACGTGTTCACATATTAGTGGTTAATTTTATGTACGCCACAATAAATTTATTATTGTATAAATATATGTATTTTTTATTTACTTAAATCAATGTAATTACCAAAATTAAAATATATTTTATTAATAAATAAAGTTTATTATAAAAACCTATATAATAAAACGTTTTATTAAATTCACTTTTTAATAATAATTATTAATATAATAATAATAATAATAATAATAATAATAATAATAATAATAAATAATAATAATAATAATAAAAACAATTTGATTATTATTTATATTTATTATTATTTATATATTATTTATTAATTATATAGTTGTTATTTATTATTTATTATTTATTATTTATTATTTATTAATTTGTTATATATATTTTATTATACATTATTATTGATTTGATTTCATATGAATGGATTAATTTTTAATTCTCCAATTATTATATGTATAAAACTTTTTTTTTTTCTTTTTTTTTATTTTTTTTTAGTGAAAATCAAATTTACCAAATATGGAAAGTAATAAAATAAAATTAGTCCTAATTAAGAAAAAAAAAAATTATTTATTTAGATTTGGTTAAACACAAAAAATTAAAAATGACTAATATTAATATTAATATTAATATAAATTATTATTAATATTAATTATTTTATTATGATTTGTTATATTTTATTATTATTATTTTATTATTATTATTTGTTATTTTGTTATTATTTATTATTTATTATTTATTATTATTATTATTATTTATTATTTTGTTATTTTATTATGATTTGTTATTTGTTATTTATTGTATAATTAGTAATGATTAGTGATTAATTGATTAATAATTAATGATTAATATTATTTATGGGTAATACAACAAAATGTCCAAATATCTAATTGTAATAATAATAATAAAAATAATATATTATTATTATAATTATTATTATTATTATTATTATAATAGACTATTTACTTAACATTAACTTTAAATATCTAATTGTAATAGTAATAACAACAAATTTCAATAATAAAATACATATATATATATACATATATATATATTTTATTATAATATATATATGATTTTAAAAATTAAAGATTTATAAAAATATAATTATAATTATATAATATAAATTCATTCATTTTTTTTTCATTCATTGCGTGTTAAGAATGCGTGTATTCTGTAACGTGTTGAATGTTAAAGAGGAGTTTTTTTTTTTTTACAACTACAATTTTTTTTTATTTTAAAAATTAATATATAAAATTATTATAATTAAAGTTTTTAAGTGTTTCAAATCAACTCAAAAAAAAAATTTCTTTTTTAAAAAAAATCTTTATTTTTTTTATTTTTTTTTATTTTTTTATTTTTTTTATTTTATTTTATTATAATTTTTAAAAAAAAATACTGTTAATTGATGAATATCAATGAATATCATTAGAGATATTATTATTAGACTATTGATTTAACCATGGTATAACCATGAAAAAAAGAAATGTGCTTTAAATAATTATTTAAAAATTATAAAAAAAAAAAGTTTTAGAATATTAGAAAATTTATCCAATTAAAAACAATATATTTTGTATATATTTTGTATATATTTTGTATATATTATATAATATATTAAACTATTTAATTATTTAATTATTTAATTATTTAAATTTCATCTTTTTGGTAAAAATTAAAAATACTCAAGAAAAATTCTTTTTTCCTTTTTTCTTTTTTTCCTTTTTTTTTTTTCTTTTTTTGTCATTAAATTAATATATCATAATATAATTTGTTATATATTACAATGTATTCATGCTATTTATTATATATATATAAAAATAATTAAATAATAGAAAATTTTCTATACAGAAATTTTTTGTATTTGTTTTAATTAATAATAAAATAATAAACACTTAAGAAATAATAAATGAATAAATAAATAATTAAATAATTAAATAATATTTTTTTATTTATTTATTAATTTATTTATTTATTATTATTTATTTATTTTATTATTTATTTATTCATTTATTAATTTCATTATTATTGGCGAAAAAAAACTTTAATAAAAAAGGGGATGTTTTGAACTTTATTGACTTTTTGTAATCATAAAATAAATCCTTATATTATAAATATATGAATTATGACTATCTTAAATATTACAAAATGTATAATCATAATCATAATAGTGTAAGAATTAATACAGACATAATAATTATATATAATAAAATAATAATAAATAGATAGTTAATAATAATAGTTAAAAGTAGTAGTTAATAGCAATAATAAAATATGATTTTTATAATCATACTAAATAATAATGAATAATATTATAATAATGATAAGAAAAGTGGAATATAATTTAATATTTAGTCTAATTTTATTGATACAAAAAATGTATTATAATAGTTTTTAAATTAAAAATTATTTATATTAACAAACAAGAGAAAAAAAAGAAAAAAACTCCTTTTTTTTTAACAAAGTTATCTATAATCAATAATAAATAAAATTCATTTATTAAAAAAAATAAATAAAAATCATATAGAGAAAGAGAATATTTATTTTAGTAGATTTTAAGATTTTAAGATTTCGATTTTAGTGGGTATTGAAAGAATAAAAATTTTTATTTTTTTTATTTTTTTTATTTATTTTTTATTTCAATGTTTTACAGTTTACAATAAAAAAAAATTTTTTTTTTTTTTTTCAAAAAAGTAAAACTTTGCTTTTTTGTATTTTGAAATTTTTTTGTGTAACCATTTTTGATAACTTTATTAATTATAATAAATAAAATAAAAAATATAAAAATTAAAAAAAAAAAAAATTATGTTTTAATTAAATATAAATTAAAAACTATTTAAATAAAATTTAAATAAATAAATAAATAAATAAATAATAAATAAATAAATAAATACATAAATAAATAAATAAATACATAAATAAATAAATAAATACATAAATAAATAAATAAATAAATAAATAAATAAATAAATAAATAAATAAATAAATAAATAAATAAATAAATAAATAAATAAATAAATAAATAAATAAATAAATAAATAAATAAATAAATAAATAAATAAATAAATAAATAAATAAATAAATAAATAAATAAATAAATAAATAAATAAATAAATAAATAAATAAATAAATAAATAAAATATATTGATAATACAATAAAAATGTATAATAAAATTTATTTATTTATATAATTTAAAATTTTAATATATGCAATGAAAAAAAAAAAAGTACACAAACTTTTTTTTTATTATTATTTTATATTAATTACATTTTATATAAAAATCATAACATTTTTTTCTTTCTATTTACCTTTTTTTTTTTTTTTTTTTTTTTTCTTCAAATTAGACTTTTGGAAGTATTTAATTATAAAAAAAAAAAAAAGAAAAACGAAAGAAAAAGCCAATATATTCAAAAATAATTTTGATATATTTGTAAAAAGGCAAAAAAAAAGAATAAAAAAATAAAAAAATATAAAATTAAAGATATAAAATATAGCTTTAATTAAATATATATATATAATAAAATAAAAAAATTTTAAAAAATATAATACTAAATTAAGTTGAAAAAAAAAAAAAAATGAAAAGTCCAAAATTTATATTATCTTTATTATTAGCTACTAATGCATTATTTGTAAAGACAGAAGGTAATTTTTTTATATTATAAAAAAATTAATTATTTTAATTTTAAATTATATTATATATATTAATTATTAATTTTATAATATTAATAATAAAAATATCAAATAATAATAATAATAATAATAGTAACTTTCAAGGTTATTGCTGTCGATGGTATTCCATCAGTTGTTGTTGATAATCAAAAGTATCAAATGAATCTTGAAAATTATCCAGTATATTCATATACTCTTAATGACATAAATGCTCCAGTTAGTTATCATTACATATTAAATGATAAAGAAGAATCATTTACTCGTAAAGTTAATTCCAATTCAACTTTAAATGACTTCTTTGATAGAAAATATACTATAAAAAAACATCAATTATTACCAAGAGCTTTTGAAGCTTTCCCAACTTTAAAAGCTTCTAAACTTTTTGATGGTAAGTAATAAAATTTATTAAAAAATATATATATATATATATACAAAAATATATGATAGAACAATAGAATTATATAAATTTAAATATTTATAAATATATTTATACACAATTAAATTCAATCATATTTATATATATAAAATTATTAAAATAAATATAATAATTTATTTTAATAATTTAACTTTTTTTTTTTTTTTAATACTTATGTAAATATATAATAAAGATACTCATATTTCAACAATTCTTATCGAGGCTGATGAAAATGAAATTGATAATCTTCACAAAAATCCAACTGATGAAGATTTAAAAGCAAATGCAAAAGTTATTTATACTAGGTAAATTATTATAATAATGAATTTTAAATTAAATAATAATAAGAAAAAACTATTAAAATATATATATATTAATAAGTGAATAAATAAATAAATAAATAAATAAATAAATAAATAAAAAATTTATTTTATATTAAAATATTAATAAATGTTTTCTTTTTTTTTCCCCCCTTTAGTCCATATAATGTTAAAACTTTTAATAACGCTAAAATTTCTATTAGTGGTCAATCTGTAAGTTATTTATTTATTATTTTTTTTTATAATTAAAATTTTTGTACTTTTTACAGAAATTATTAGAAAATAATGATAATATATATATAATTGTATCAAATATATTAGTAAAATTAATATAAAAACAACAACAACAATAAAAATAAAAATAAAAAAATTGAAATAATATTAATTATAATAAAAATTATGAAAAAAAAATTATAATATATACAATAGTATTAATATAGTTAAATAATTTTAAATATTTTTATTTATTATTTATTATTATTTATTATTGATTATTATTGATTATTTATTGTTATTTTATTATTATTATCAATATAAATTTTTAGACTGTTCATTACAAAAAACTTAGTTATAAGCTCTCTGATCTTGAAGATGATAATAAAAAAAAATTATTTGGTCGTTCAAAGATAAAGTTAAGAGCTGAATATGTTGATGCTACCTTCCTTAGAGAAAAAACTTATTTAGATATGTTAAATGCTCTTGGTGCCCCTTCATCTCAAGCTAAATTAACTCGTGTTTTCATTAATAAGGAACCAGTTGGTTTATTCCTTATTATTGATGATTTTAAAAGTAAAGATTTTATTAAAGAAACTTTCAATAATGGTAAAAAATATTCTAAAAATAATGCTATTTTCAAAGCTGATTATTACCCAGAAGAAGGTGTTGGTGATTTAAAATATTATGGGGAAAAGAGTACTAAATATGGAATTTATTATTATAAAGGGGATGAAAAGAATGTTTCTAGTAGTAAAAAAGTAAGAGAAATTTTAGTTCCATTTATGAAAGATATTAGTTTATATCCAGAAACTAATGAATTAAACTTTGATATTCAAAGTTTCTTTAAAGAAATGGCTATGGAATTTATGGGTTATGCTTCTGATAATTTCTGGATTAAACCAGGAAATTATTTCATTTTTAAAGATATGACTAATAATTATTGGCATTTTATTGATAGTGATTTTGATCAATGTTTTGGTATTGGTGGTAGTCCAAGAAATGCTCTTTCCACCACCATCGATAATTATGTTGAACTTAATGATGATAATTGGGATACGGAAAGACCACTTATTGATAATCTTAGAAGGAATCCTGATAATGATGAATTTTTCAAAAATGTTTTAAAAAGAATGATTCAAACTTTCTTTAATGATAATGCTTGTGGTAAACGTATTGATTCTTTAGTTGAAATGATTAGAGAAGATGCTTATTGGGATTATAAATTAGAAAGAAAAAATAAATTTTCTGGTAAATTATATACTTTTAATTATAATGAAAATGATTTTAAAACTCAAACAAGTGAAATGAAAAAAGAAGGTTATCCCTATCCTTTAAAAAAATGGATTCTTGAAAGAAGTAAAAAAGTTGCTTCTCAACTTGGTATTTCTGTTCCATCTCATCCAGATGATTCTCTTGGTTATTTTGAACCACATTATGAAAATATTAAATCAGATAAAGAATCTAAAGAACCAGAAACAGAAACAGGAACAGATCCAAAAGAACCAGAAACCGACCCACAACCAGAACCAGAACCAGAACCAAGTCCTTCTTTACCTATTTCTTATGATGAATGTGGTGATGAAATTGGTATTTGTGGTGATAATTTATGTTGTAGTAAATATGGTTGGTGTGGTAATACTTCTGAATATTGTGGAAAAGGATGTCAAAGTGAATTTGGTAAATGTGGTGAAGAATATATTATTAATTCTGGTATTACTAAAACCACCACTATTACTAAAATAATTTCAACTTCTCCAATAAATTCATTACCAACTTCAACTATGGAATGTGGTCCAAATGTTGCAGTTTGTGCTAAAGGTTTATGTTGTAGTCAATATGGTTGGTGTGGTAGTACTTCTGATTATTGTGGAAAAGGATGTCAAAGTGAATTTGGTGATTGTGATAATAATAATAATGATAATAAAATTACTACAAAAATAACAACAACAACAACAACTACTACTACTACTACTACTAAAAAAACTACTACTAAAAAAACTACCACCACAAAAAAAACAACAACAACAACAACTACTACTACTACTAAAAAAACAAGAACTACTAAAAAATCAACTACTTCTAAAAAGTCAACAACTTCTACTAAAAAATCTACTACTTTTAAAAAATTCACTACTAGTAAAAAATCAACTACTACTACTAAAAAAACAAAAAAAACAAAAACAACTACTAATAAAAGTCAACCAACATTACCTATTTCTTATGATCAATGTGGTCCAGATGTTGCTGTTTGTGCTGAAGGTTTATGTTGTAGTAAATATGGTTGGTGTGGTAATGATGATGCTTATTGTGGAGCTGGATGTCAAAGTGATTTTGGAAGATGTAATTAAAAAATTAAAAAAAAAAAAAAAAAATAATTAATAATTAATAATAATAAGAAGAAAAAGAAGAAAAAGAAAAAGAAAAAGAAGAAAACATAAAAAAAAAAAAAAAATACATAAATTCATATGTATGTATTTACCGTTATATTGATGCATATTATATATATATATATCATAGGTATTTTAACATATTACATAATTCAGATACCTAGATATATATAGACTTTTTTTTCTTTTTTTTTTTTTTAAACATTAATATACCATAAAAAAAATTTTTTTTTTCTTTACATGAGTCAATAATAAACCCATACACACACATATAAAAAATAAATAAATAAAATAATATAAAAAGTTTTAAAAGTTAAAATTAAAATTAAGAATAGAAATAAGTAAAAAAATATTAAATGTAAAAAAAAAAATAATAATAATAAAAAATAATGAAAATAAAATAAAAATATATATGTGTATATATATAAAATGAAATAAATAATAAAAAATAATAATAAAAAAATTAAAAAAAAAAAATAAGAAATGGAATTAAAAAAAAAATCATTATTATTATTTTCAATACGTGTAAAAAATCTCTATTTGTTTAGATGATATATATCTTTAGAATTAGTTTAATAATTTGACTAGTCAGTCAGTGTATATAAAATTTGATATTTATATTTAGTAGGTTAGTTTCAATAGAAACAAAGATCTTTTCATTAATAAAAGAATAATAATAATAATAATAATAATAATAATAATAATAATAATAATAATAATAAAAAAGAGATAAAAAAAAAATAAAAATTAAAATTAAAATAAAAATAAAAATATATATTAGAAATAAAATAAATAAAATATTGATAAAAATTGTATTTATATTTTTTGTGTAACAATAAATTTTTATTAATATAATATTTTTTTTTAATTTAAAAATTATGAAATTCTTTTTATTAATTATATTTCAAATTAAAAATAATTATAGTCATAATCCATCTATATCTATATCTATGTATATATATTTATATATTTTTTATGGGAGAGTTGCAATTAGCAATGTTGCCTTTCGCAATGGGGCGCATGACAAAGATTTGTAGGTTGCATTTCGCAATGTTGCAATTCGCAATGTTGCCTTTCGCAATGTTGCCTTTCGCAATGGGGCGCATAATTATATAAATAATTAAATAAATAAAAATATAATATATAAATAAATAAAATAATAAAATTATAAAATTATTTAATACTTTTTTTTTTTTATTCTTTTATTTAATAATATTTAATATTCTTTTTTTCTTAATATTTTAATAATATTGAATATTTCTGATTATTTTTTATTTAATATTTTAATGATATTAAATATTTTTTTATTTATTATTAGTTTTTTTTTTAAAGTTTTAGTATTTTTTTAAATGTAAATAATATATAAATTATATATATTTTTTATATTTTATATTTTATATTTGTTTTGTTCTATTAAACTTTACTTTTATTATTAATATTTTAATAACATTTAATATTATTTTTTTATTTAAAATAATAATATTATTATTTATTAATAAATATATTGATATTTTCCAAACTAACCCAATTCAATGAGAATTAAAATTCTTTAGTAATCATTATTGAATTAAAACATAATTCAACAATATCAATTTTTTTAACCACTTTTAATGAGCTCGAATTCCAGTTTTTAAAATTTCTTTCATTTTATATTAAAAATTTTTCAAATCAAAAAAATTTAATAGATTTAATTTTAAAGTGTCTAAAGTTTATTACTTTTTTATTTATTATTTATTATCATAAAATATATACATATATAATATTATTATATTATTTATTATTTATTATTTTATTTATTATTATTCATTTATCAAAAAAATAAAATAAATATATTTAATTTTATAATGAATTTTTATTTTTATTTTTTTTTTAATTTTTTTTTAGTAATTAAGTCATTAATAATAAAGAAATATTTATTTATTTGATTATTTTCTATTCATTTATTTATATATATTTTTCATTTTATTTTTTTAAATTATATATTATTTTATTTCATAACGTGGCTTTTATAATTTGTATTAAAAAAAATTTCATTTTTTAATTTATTTTTTATGTGCTCCATTGCAAAAATTTAATATGTGCCCCATATCATATTGCGAAATGCAACATTGTGAAATGCAACACATTCATTTTTTATTTTGCATATTATTATAGAAAAGTAGAAATAAATAACATTGTTTATAAACTTTTTATTTATTTATTTATTTATTTATTTATTATTTTTTTAT